>ML330548.1:0-14478 GCA_005239505.1 Nicotiana paniculata | reverse complement strand
GGAAACCGAGCTAAATGGATGCAAATACATCGAAAATATGCTCAAGAGGCGAGGAGGAGTGCACTGGGCGCCAGAGCCCAAACACCTGACCCTGCCTGGCGTTAGCCAGGTGTTAGAGTCCAAACGCCAGCCTTAGCCTGGCGTTAGCCAGGCGTTACAGCCCAAACACCAGCCTTAGCCTGGCGTTAGCCAGGCGCCAGGGCCCAAATGCCAGGCCCCTGTTTCGGTCAATTCTAAGTTTCGACGAGTTTAAGTATTTCCCGGTTGGAATAGAAGTCTCCTACACGTTTAGGGTTTGTCCTAAACATATAAATTGACCCCTAAAACACAACTTAAGAGGGATCGGAAGACATACGAAGGATTCGACGAGAGGAAATCAGAAAAGTAAAGAAAAACCTGTGGATTACTACTCAACAAAGCAAAAACATTGATTTTTATCTCCTTAGTTCATTACTCTGTAATTCAATTATGCAAGTTATTTTAGATTTGATATTTATGAATATGAGTAGCTAATTTTCATAATCTAGGGTTTTGGTGGAACCTGTTGGGGGACAAACTTATGGTGGTATTAATATAGTTTTGATTGGTTGTTTAATCTATATTTGTTCAACTCCGTTCTTGTTGTAGTTAATTGAATGGCTATCAATTAGCTGTGCCTATTTAGTATGAATCTAATTGAGAGAGAGTGCATATTTAGGTAAGTGGTTGAACAACACCACTCCTAGAGTATAGACGAAAGTCATACCCGAGGGTTTAGAAGTTGGATTAGAAATAACGATACTTCGGGTGCAATCTAAAGTGATCTGTAATGCAATTTGGCTTGCGTAACTTGAGAGAGTACAACTAGTAAATTATCATAATTACTTGAGAGAGATTTATGGTAGATATAATGTTCATGATTGATATAAAGAATTAGTCAAGTGATAGGAAATATCTGAGAAGTAAGTTCACCAAAGGGGGATACCATAACCTTTGACCTTTATTATAATTGTTTAAATCATATTGTTAGTCATTGTTAGTTTATCATTATTGCCAGTAGAAATAATAATACATCACCAATTGATATTCAAAAGTCTAGAGAAAACTGATTAAGTAAAAGTTATATATTCTGACGGCATGATTGATATGTAAATTCCCTGTGGGATCGACTCTGGACGTAATACCCCGGATTATATTTGCAACGCCCGCTTAGTCTTTTATAAGACATAGTTGAGCGTGATCAGCGTCCACACAACAAAATCAGTATAAAAATGCCTAAGGGAAAGTCCCCAACACAGAATTAGGCAAGCCACTTACCTGGACTGCGCTAATCAACTCAATACCAAGCCCTTGCCACGAGTATCTGACTCCGGGTGGCCCAAACCTATTCAAATCGATTGCACGGTGTAAATATCACATCAAGGGAACAAAATAACTAATTATTTATAAGCTAATACGCGAAATTAGGAAATTCGCCCAAAAAGTCCCCCAGGCCCACGTCTCGGAATCGGGTAAAATTTATATTTCCCGAACACTCATTCACTCATGAACCCACTCGAACAAGAATCAACAGAATCCGACGTCTAAATCTCTCTAAATCCTCAGATTTCTACTTGGGAAGATTTCATCCCATTTCCATGGTTTTTCATCCAATTTCCTTGATTAGATTGAGGAAAATGATAGGGATTATGATATATAAAGGGATTAAAGTTAGAAAACGTTACCTATGATCCTCCTCTTCAAATCCCACTGAAAATCGCCAAGTTCCGAGCTCACAATCGACTTTGGAATTATGACATTCAAACCCTTGGATATTTTATATAAACTGCCCAGACATTTTGCACCTGCGACACTGGGATCGTACCTGCGGAAACCCAATCGCAGGTGCGGAAATTCATTAAATGGCCTTGGGTCGCACCTGCGACACCCCTTTCGCACCTGCGTGCCCGGACCTGCGAAAATACCCTCGTAGGTGCGAAAATTCCTTTAATGGCCTAGGGTCGCACCTGCGTGTCCGCACCTGCGGAAATACCATCGCAGGTTTAAGACACCAGAACCAGAATGGTTCAGCTATTCTCAATTTCACAAAACTCACCTGTTGGGTATCCGAAACAACCTTGAGGCCCCCCAGACCTCAACTAAACCTACCAATTGACCCTAGTACCTTGTTCAAACTTGGTCGAGCCTTAAAAACACATCTCATAACATAAAAATCATCAATTATGCATAGGTTCAAGCCTAAGAGCTTAGGAAATTTCTAGAATTCACATCCTACGCTGATACACGTCTAAACTCATCCGAATGACCTCAAATTTTGCACATAGGTCATAAACGACGTTACAGACATGCTGTCACTTTTAGAAATCCATTCCGAGTTCGATATCAAAATCTCACTTATCGGCCGAAATCGTCGAAATTCCAACTATCGCCAATTCAAGCCTAAATCCACGACCGACCTCGAAAACACATTCCGAGCACGCTCCTAACCCCGAAATCACCCAACGGAGCTAACGGAGTCGACAAAATTTTATTCCGGATCCGTCTTCACACAGCTCAAGCTACAGCCAGATTTCTAAAGCTAAGTTCCACATTTATGGACTATGTGCCCAAAATCACCCTGAATTTCATCACTCAATGCTCCGACAAATTCCAATAACATAAATAGATATGGGAGAAGCGGTAAATAGGGGATCGGGGTGCAAATTCTTAAAACGACCGACCGAGTCGTCACATTTTTAAAATATAATTTTGTATTTTCCTTTAAGTTCCAACCTAAAAAAGATAAATATTTAAAAGTTTAAAAAATCTTATTGGAAAATTTTTACAAAACTTAATAGCTTTTTATACAGTTCCAATATATCACAATTAACACTAAAAAAAGTAAAAGACAAGACTATATTTTATTCACTAAAAGTCAAAACTCAAAACAAATTATTCAAGAGAACGTCCATGACACTTATGAGATATCCAACACATCATCTTCATTAAACACATTTGAATCCGCTTGTGAGAAGGTTGTCTTAACATCTTTGATTTTATCTACATCTCCAATTTGTATGCAATATTAATTAGTTAAATATTAAGAATAATTAATTTTTAAAACTAATTAACTTTTTAAGACTTTGATCTTTTATTATGATGAGCTTAATAAACTTTAAACTTGGGATACTCTTCTTGATATTTTTTATGTCACATAATTTTTATATTTTATATATTTTAAATACATATTTTTATTAAGGTCACGGGCCGGCCCAGCCCAGCCTCAGTCAAGCCTTACAGGCCACGGGCGTACTCGGGTCAGGCTTAAAAGCCATATTTTTAAATGGGCTCCAAAAATTTTAGTCCAGCCCTGCTAAATCACGAATTGGACTGACCCAATGGGCCAAGCTCATATTGACTGCTCTATATTCTAACCTTAGCGCGCATAATACCATTGATCCATTACCCTTTTATTAAACATCACAAGGCCTAAAACATTATATTTTAAGAATAGAAATTCACACTTATAACTTCTATATTTAATCGGCTTTATCTCGATATTTATAGAACCGTCCTCAACCGTTGCATATATTTCTATGAACTATGAAAATTCTCTCATATGTCATTAATAAACATAATACCTAGAAGGCTGAGGAACAATTTGCATACTCGATCCATCTAGTCCATAATGATTACTAGTGCCTTTTACTATGAAAAAAAAAACATCACCATATTCACACCAACCATAACAAGTCCTAGAGTATATTCTTGCGAATATCCAGCTCTTTTATCTTTCACTCATGGTGTATGATAATCCTTATACTTCACGACTTACTATTACTTTAGCAACTAATTATACTCATGTAGACTAGTTTCATATTCAACCTATTATTATATTGGAGCATTAAGTCTTATACTAAAGTTTTATTTTCTTTCACAAGCTGAAATTCACCCGGAAACACTCACTGTAAATAGATTTTGTATCACATAGTACCACTATTAAACTTATACTCAATGTACTTAAATTATGTAACCTTTCGCCACAGTAACACTTATAACATCACCATTACTATATTATTAATATTTTCATTTCACTTCATTAGGCCTTAAGCTAAGAATTGTATAAGTATTTTTTCTAAATATCTTTCACTATCAATCCCAACAGCCTAGACATGGCTAAATTATTACCCCTCTTAGTTTCCTCTTAACTCTTCTCTCTCCTGATCAGACTTATAATAAAGAGTTGCATCTACAACCTCAGATTTTTAATAAGTCGCTCTTAGGCAAAAATTATATCCTTAGATCAATTTGCCGATCAAATTGACTAACTCCTAAACATCTTTAAAAAAATATTGAAGAAGTTCTTTTAAGAATAGAATTATCCCAAAATATACCACCCGTCCAATCTCAACTACAATAGATGCAAACAATACGACATGTACTCAAGGTCACACTATACTTAAATATTATTATCCAAAACTTCTACGTCAATTGTGTCATCCTATAAAGGAGGATATGCGTGTCTTAGTCATCTGCAAAAGGGACATTCCAAGGTTCAACTTGATTAAGCTCAAAGCACAAATAAGGAATGAAAGAAAGGAAATATCCTAGATGTTCGGTAGCCTCAAGGTTATAAGTTTAGACGTCTAGCAAGACTTTATCAAAAACTGCTCCATAACCCAGAACTTAAAGTCTACGCTCTAATACCAACTTTGTCACGTCCTAAACTATTCCCTAAACGTGATTGGCACTCAGCACATACCACCCTTTAGGAAAACCATACTTTCATACTTTACCCATTAACTTGTAACATTTGATAAATTAAATGAGTATCCAAATCATCTGATAATCATTTACGAATAAATAATATCTCAAAATATTAAAATAAAATCTCTAGCTCAAATCCCACACTAGAGCATGAAGAATCTAAGAGATTACAAAAAATTTCATATGAATAAAGGATAAAGACTCTTTTGACAGCCTCCTCGAACAATACAGTGTCTCACTTTAATAACTGAACCAACTCTAGCGAACTCGTCAGCTACTAGCTTCGGCGTCACCAATAATATCTGCCTGGATGCAGGTAAGGAGCGAGTTATATGTAAATATAACCCAGTAAGATCCTCACCCGCCACTCTGAATACCTATGAAACAAGTATTAGAAAATACAAATACGCAACAAGCATATAAATAATATGCACATAAATTCTTTCATCATACAATTACCATAAGATCCAACCAATTATTCAATAACATTAGCATGCATTTCAGCACAAACCATACTAAGGACTTGTCATAAATGGCAGTGAAGGAAATTAACCAAACACCCCGAGAGTCTATGACAACATACACAATACTCCAAGCCTATCATGACAACATACACTATGACCCAAAAGTATTACGGCATTGAAGAAATAATTTCTAATGCCCTAACGACCAACGCCATAGCACGAATCTACGCCACATCACAAATCACTTATTAAATAATTTTCAGTTTTTTACAAAATAATGTACGTTTGCGGCTGGTCTAAGACCATTGGTTTAGCCAAGCACATGTTCGTCCTAACACATAGACCAGGCAGACAAAACATATTTTCAAAATAAATTTTAAAAAAGCTAGCATTAAAGCTTAAATTCTCACTTACCTCGACTTCACAATCCAATCACTCGTTTCAATAACTCAAAACTATACTCTTGGGTCTACAAATCACCTCAACTACACAAAAATAGATTTAGAACGGTAAAAAATCCTCGGGTGAATTTTTTTAAATTTTTTAACACAAGTCAAACACGCCGTCAAAGGTTGACCCAAAAAATCAACTCTAGTTAACGGGTCAGAGTTTCCTAACCATGACCAATAGGTTCTCCTCGTTGAAAGGATTTCAGAACACTAATCAAAATCAAAATTGATAATGTTTGCCCTTTAAAATTAATGAATTTGGTTGAAAAATCCTAGGGCTAGACTTTCTCAATTTTTGAAAATTTCTCCATGTTTTTACCATAAAAAGAATTACGTAATAAACTCAAACAAAAGTTAAGGATCATTATCTTGATGATTTGAGCTGAAAATCTCTATTTTTCTCTTCGCTGTTACTCTCTTTTTCTCCCTTTATTTTCTTTTCTCCTGCAGTATTTTTGTTTTCCTGTTCCGTTCTTGTTTCTGCGCTTCATTCTTACAGTGCCACTGTATTCTTTTCCTTTTATAGAGTTTCGTCCCTTTCACTTTTTTTCTTTTATCCTTATTTTCCTTTTTTTAAATCTTTTGCTAAAAACAAAATAATCCTTAGTTTTTTAAAAAAATTATGAGTTATTACAACTCAACTTACTGAATTTTAGATTATTGTTTAACATTTTAATACCTTACATAATTTTACACAATAGTTGGCGTTTGCTCATAAACTTTTTTGCTTTGTTCATTGTCTTTAACAATTTTAGACCACAGTCCAAGGTCCACGCGTTGCAAACAAAATAAACTTGGGGTCATTTACCGAACACCGGGTCCAAAAAGACACTAGGTGAAATTTCTAAAGAAAATGGTGCTACTTAAACACAACACATTAACAATACCTCGATATCAATTTTGGGCAGATATTGTGTTATAACACTAATTTTTGTTTCTTGATTTACAATGTAAGGATACTAAAATTTGGAGAAATAATTAGATAAAAAAGGAAAGCTAAAAGAGGAGAATGTTAAAATTTTATGTCATATATTTAAAATTTAAAATATATGATCTCAAAGAATGTCCTCAAATTTATTAAGTTAGATTACGTACACATGCTTATGAGAATTGGAACAAACTAAAATATATGTATTTTCATAAATTTTCGCTACAAAATTAAAAATATTGTTGAATGGGCAAAAAGCTTCATGTCACGTATTTTGCCCTGGTCAACGGATATAATAGCCTTCGAGGGCTGCTATACATTGGCATTACAACATATCAAGAGGTTGAAGTCATATAACGAAGGCAGGAAGGTCGTTGTCGAGGTCAAGGTGGCTTGATAGAAGACGAGGACGAGGACGAGGACGAGCACCTGTCCTCGGCGTGCAGTAACAAATGGTTTAAAGATTTAGATTTTCTAGAGAATATTCCCCTTTGTTGTACTATCTAGGATTTTGGGGTCCATGTACCCTTACAAATATGAAGAGATTTAGTTCTAGAGAGGGGATTGAACACTTTTATAAAGAACAAATATTGACATTCTATGCGGATTCTCTCTCTTTATCATATACATACAAAGTGTGCATTTACACTTTTTGGTTTATCTTTCTCTTCTGATCCAAGGCGAATAGAATTATTCAAGGGATTATCTCTATCCATCATTGTCAAAGAAATCAGTGGTGATTTTTTAACTTCAAAACCACACAAGAGGGGGGGGGGGGATGATTTGTATGGTGTCTAATTTTTCCCTTAACTGATTATGGAAGGACCTGGTTCTTCTAAGTGTTCCTTAACCTACTATTGTTGAAATAGTAAATGCAAAAAAGTAAAGAACACAAGTATTTTTACGTGGAAAACACCAGGCTCAAAAGGTGAAAAAATCACGACCTACTACTCAGTAGAATTTTCCCAAACACTCCACTAAATCACTGAGCCAAAACAGCATTTACAAAACACTTTCGTAAAACTAAGGATTAACTCTAATCCTGTTGTGGCAACCAGCCTCTAACTGTTGCGACAACTTCAAGTTAACTCTACCTTGAATACTCTGAGTAACTATTATAATTGCTTCTAGATAAAGCTAAAAGGTACAATCTGAAAATACCTACTACAATTGAACTAGAATAAAAGACAGACACTTGGAACTGGTTCCTCTATCTAGTTCATGTAGCTTCAGGTTTGCACACTTTAATCACACACGAATTGCTTGCAAAAAATGCCTTGCTATTTTTCTCTCAATTCACGTTTTACTTCAGCTTTTGTGCATGTCTGCAGAATGAGAACATCCTGCAATATAAAGATTAAGTGAATGAAGAAACAACTAGAGTTCTAATGCTACTCTTCATTGGTGGAAGAGTTCTAGTTGTTCTCAACTTATAACTCTTTCCTTATCTTGGATAATGTTCTCTTTGAGTAAGGAGTCCTTATTCTTATCAATTATGCAACCTTTTCGATAAAGAGATATTAAATATACCAAGTTAAACTTATCTCCTTTACGTGCATCCCATATGCTCAAATCTGCCCGTGTGTATGCACATAAGGGATGAACCTGGTTCATGCAGAGCTTCATTTGTCAATCTTCAAAACAAACCTTCACTTGGGCCACCAAATTCCCCTTTTTTTGATGATGACAAACTCTGTGCTTTTCATAAGCTTAAGCTCTATTTCAACTTAGCTCAACATCAACACAATGTTAGAAATATTTGATCTCTTTATCACTTATCATTAAGAATCATGTTCATTAGGTTATATACATCATTGTTTAAAGTGTAAGCACAACTTTTTCCCCCTTTTGGCATCATCGAAAAGTTGCATAAACAAGTAAGATAACCAGATTTTAGAAATTACTCAAGGCCATTGGGCTACTTCAAATGTAATCATGGATTAATCATCATATATCAAGCTAAGGATATTAACCATCAAATAAATATATAAACAAACAGTTAGAGCAAATGATAGTGAATTTCATTGATTATTGATAAGATCCTACCAAAAAGCATAAAAAATAAAAACATTGGAAACATGAGCAAAAGCAACAAAACAAATCCCGAACTGGGTCACTGGTTGATCTACACTAGGCTAAGAGGCTTAAGGTTGGGAAGGACCAGGTGCTTGTTTTTTCGCTTGGAGTAATTTCAGCATATCTTGAAGAATGCCATCATTCTTCTCCTTTTCTTTTGCCAGCTCAGTTCTGAGAGCATCTCTCTCAGTCTCCACCTCTGCCAACCTCTTCTTCAACTTATCAATTTCAGCATCCTTAGTCCCACTTTCTTGCACCAAGGATCGCACTTTACTATCCACTCGTACCTTCTTGGATGAATCAGGTTCTTTAGGAGTGGTTTGGACTTCATAGTCAGAAGTAGTCAGAGTATTTTCCCCAAAATGATCCTTGTTTGTACCAACCTCCCATTTCTTCATAGATACCTTGAACTGTGTAAGCACAACTGTGAGAATAAAGCCATAGGGTATGGCATGAGTCTTGGTGCCATTTAGAACCCTATCAAGAGCTGGATTATAAATCCATGCCAATTAATTTGCCTCCCACTGTCCAAACATTCCATGAGGACCAAGTCCATGAATGTGGTAATATGCCTCCGTTTTTGCCTTGGCAACACACACTTGTTGACAAATTCGAACAACACTTTGTGGGGTAGCTTCATCTCACTTTTATAGATAGCCTTGGGCTCAAGTTCCTTCTCATTATCACTGAACTTTCTAGTAATGGCAAGGGCAATAGGGAGATTTTCTAGGCTTGGCCACTTGAGCTTCTTATAGTTATTGTACCCTTCAGCAGATACACCCAAAATCTCTCCCAGCTCCTTCGCATCAAATGTGACTTTCACTCCTTTCACCACACTGGCGACCCTTCCATCTTTTATCTTACAATTTTCCATAAACTCTACAATTTTATTTCTGGCCAGCCTGCCATCCAACTGAAGAACCACGTCTTCCAGCCTTGCAATTGTAACTTTTCCAAAAGTAGCACCATTCCTTCCTCCTCCAAGTCCTTGAGGAGTCTGCCTTTCAAAATAGTCCTCTTGCCAAACTTGGCCATCTTGTATTTCTCAACGTCAAAATTATCTTCTTCTTCCTCCCCACTCCATTATTCTTCCTCCGCAATTTTCACTTTTCTTGATTTCACAGCAGCTCTGGTTCTTTTTGCCAAAGTGGATGGTTCAACAGACTTTAACTCTGAAACAAACTTCTTAGTGGAAGTTTTGGCTTTCTTGGATTTAGGAGTCAGAACCTCCACTTCTTCTATCTTATCTTCATTTCGAAGTACCAGGTCCATACCATCAATGTCAACAGCCTCAATAGGCTCACCCATCTTCTTCTTTCCCTTAGCAGCTGCTTTTCTTTTACTTTCTTCTAAGGCTTTCTCCAATTCTGCCTCATTCTGCTTTTTCTGGCTTCGTATGGCTCTTCCTCTTGTGGAAGGAATTTCAACAGTAACATAAGGGGCAACCTTTCTTTTCTTGTTTGCCCTAGCACTGTTGGGCGTTTTAGCTTTGAACTTCCTTTCTTCTTTGGATTATAACTCTCAGTCACTATTTTTTGTAGGTCTGCAAGTGTATCCTTTTCAAATGAAACATGTTCGTCTATATTTTTTCCAAAGTTGAACCAACCCTTCAGCAGCTTCGTCAGACCCACTTCCCCATGTTTTCCTCACACTCTCTTCTATTCAAACAGATTCCTTTCGCCAAACAACCATTGCACCTGTTTCTTTAGTTAGACTAACAGGAGTGGGTGAAGAATCAACCACTCCTTTTCCCTTTCCCATCACAGCACTCCGAACACACTCACTCTCTTTTTCTTTTCCTTTTTTATTTTTACCACCAACTCCTCCAGACTCTGTAGTTTCAATACCTGCCATAGACCCTACCAGTACAAACATATTCTCCAAATTTGTAGCAACTTCATAAATTATTTCAGGAGTAAATTTAGGGCTAGAAGATACATGTTCAGTGTCAGAAGAAACCGTTTCTTCCCCCAAGTAGCATAATTTAATGAATATTCAGAATTCTGGGGTTCCTGGACCTAGCTAGCCTTCAATTGTTTATCTAATTTCATAGATAATTTGCTCCCAACCACAGTCTTGCGAGCAATAGTTTTAAACTTTCCCTTTTTAGCCAGAATTGTGGTTGAAGGTGTGATAGATGGTGTGGGTGTGGGTTTCTTTGGTGAGGATGGAGGATTTTCAGAGGTGTTTTCCATTTGTGAGTTTGGGAGATTAGTTTGTGTGAGAGTAGAAGAGGAGAGATGTTTGAAAGAATATTGACGGCTTGAAGGTTTAGAAGTGAAGAACCAAAGAACTCCTAATCAATATAAAGTAGTGGAATTCAATTGAGTAACAGTAGCTTTGCAGAAGTCTAATCAAACTGCAAGTCAGTGTGAAAAGACGTTCAAGACTATCCCTAGAATCTAGGCACTTAATTCTAGGGGTGGGCATAAAATTCGAAAAACCGAATTCCTAACCTAACCGAACCGAACCAAATTAATTCGGTAATTCGGGTTCGGTTATTTCGGTATTTCGGTCTAATTCGGTATCAATTTTTCGGTATTTTGGTATTTCGGTTCGGTTCTCAGTATTACAATTTTAAAAATTCGGTGTACCGAAATACCGAATATACCGAAATTTTAAGTATATTTTTTTTGGACCCTACATATACTGCTATACCCACCCAGTGCCCAGCCCCAGCCAGCCCAATGTAATTCCATTTCCTGTCAGCCCAGCCCCCAAGCCCAAACCCAATTTAGACTCTCAGTTCTTAAACGTAGGAGTTAGGTTAGGAAATTTCATATTTTTCATTTCTTCTCTCTCAGACTCTCACCGTCTCAGTTAGGTTAGAGTTAGACGCAGACGCAGTCACTCACTCTTCACTCTTCAGTTCTTTTTCTTCACGACTTCACCCACGCCGGCCAAACCACCAGAGAACATAAAAAGTAAGTAAATACCATCTCAATCTTCTAGTTCACCTTTTCTTTCTTTTTGTATATACAATTTTTACCATTTTTAATTTCATTTTTGTTTGTTTGGTTTTTGTCATTTGAAGTGAAAATGCAGCCGCGTTGGTGATTCCGAGTTCCGAATCCTCTGTCCTCACCCCTCACTCAATCATTGGATTATTTCGAAGCTCAACGCTCCGTCCAGGTTCATATGAATTTTCTATGATCTTTAGTTTGTGATTGTTTGAGATTTCTTTTTATATTTTGTGAATTCTGCTTGATTTTGAAGCATTTGAGAAAGATTTTTTTAATCTTGGATAAAGAGGGATCTCAAAAGCAGCGACTAAGTCTAAACAGACGAATTTCTGTCACTAAGAACTCCAACAGTTACTTTAATTTCATGCATCAAAATTTAGTATTCACACTGTATTTACTATTTAGTGATAGTTTTTCTTTTATAATTGAATGGTGATGGTATTTTTCTTATATCAATATTTGTGGATTAATTTCTAAGTTGGTTATCAGCGAGAAGAATAAAGATATAGCAATAAATTTAGGATCACACAATCTTATACTATCTTTATTTATATAGATGGAAGATGAAAGTTTAAATAGTGTTGCTGGTTCAAGTGAAAGCTTACCTATTACTCAAGATAGCTACGCCAACACCATTGATACTCAAGATTCTAAAAAAAAAAAAGGCCATGCAACTTAGATCCAAGTATTGGGATCATTTTGATAAAGTAGAGGTAAATGGGGTTAGTAAAGCAGTGTGTAAATATTGTAAGCAAGCTTTGGCTGCTTACTTGTCTAAGAATGGAACAAGCGGGTTGAAAAATCATTTGAACAGATGCAAACAATGCCCACCTAATATCAATAAAGATAAAAATCAACCAAAGATAAATTTTTAATCTTGCCAAGGTGATGAAGGATCACTTTGGAAATTTGAGCAAGAAGTGGTTAGGAGGGCCTTAATTGAGATGATAGTTATTGATGAACTATCATTTAGCTTTGTAGAAAATAAAGGCTTTATAAAGTTTATGAGAAAAGCTCAACAACAATTTCGTATTCCTTCTGGTAGAAAAATAACAAGGGATTGTTATGAAGTTTACGGTGAATTGAAGCAAAATATGAGAATGTCTTTTAGAGAAGCACAACCAAAATTTGCCTCACTACAGACACATGAACTTCAATACAAAGAATAAATTATATGTGTTTGACAGCCCACTTCATTGATAGGGATTGGAATTTGCATAAAAGAATACTAAATTTTTGTCCGATCACTAGTCATAAGGGTGAAGAGATGGCTAATGCTATTTCAAATTGTTTGCTTGAATGGAAATTAGACAAGGTATTCACTATTATTGTGGACAATGCTTCTTCAAATGATGTCATGGTAAAAGAATTGTCTAAAAAGTTAGATATGTGAAAAACTAATATGATGGGTGGTAAACATCTTCATGTGAGATGCATGGCTCATATATTAAATCTAATTGTGCAAGATGGTTTGAAGGAAATTGATGCTTCTGTCGCACGTGTTAGAAATATTGTGAGGTATGTGAGAGCTTCTACTGCAAGGACCTTAAAGTTTAAACAGTGTTGTGCACATGTAAAGGTAGAATGTACCAAAACTTTGTGCTTGGATGTTCCTACTAGGTGGAATTCCACCTATTTGATGTTGGATACGGCACAAAACTTTGAAAAGGCCTTTGACAAATTTCATCTTTTTGATGATGGATTTTCTATTTATCAATGTTCTAGTGAAGATGGTAGTAATGCAGGTCCTCTTGAATATGAGGATTGGGTGAATGTGAGAAATGTGATGCAGTTTCTTGCAAGATTTCACGAGCTCACCAAAAAAGTTTCAGGTTCACGTTATGTCACTTGTAATGCTCATTTTGAGGATGTATCTGAACTTTATTGTCATTTAAAAATGTGTTTAGTTAGTGAGGATGAAAATTTGAGAAAAATGGCTGAGCGGATGCAAGAAAAGTTCAAGAATTATTGGGGTGAGCCCGAAAAGATGAATAAAATAATTTTTATTGCTTCCGTCTTGGATCCACGTAACAAATTTGAATATGTAGAGGGAGCACTTGAAGAACTTTTTGGGGAGGAAAAGGGGAAGAAAATAAATGCTGAGGTGTATGCTTATATGTATTCTTTGTTTAAGAGTATCTAAAAAAGTATTCAACTGGATCTTGTACTCAATCTCCATCTAGTTCTACTTCATCTAATAACACATTTATTACATCTAGTGGGAGTGTTATAACTGCATCATTAATAAGGACGAAGCTTCACTTGAAGAAACAAAAGGAAGACAATGGAAGTGGGGGGTGCTAAATCGGAGTTGGATAAATACGTTAGTGAAGAACAAGAGCCATTTAGTGAAGAATTTGATATCTTAAGTTGGTGGAAAACCCATGCTCCTAGATTTCCTATTCTTTCGGAGTTGGCTCGTGATGTGTTGGCCATTCCAATTTCTAGTGTGGCGTCGGAATGTGCGTTTAGCACTGGTGGTCGTACNAAAATAATATATCATAATTGTTTGTCATTGTCATTGACATATTTGGTCGAATTATCTTTAGATATGGGAAATAATGGAAGCACTACTAGCATTGCTTGATGTATAGTTGCAACTTGCAACTTGAGTGGTAAGTTTTAATACACTATTTGTTTGGTGATATTCTTTTGTAGTTTTGTTTTATTATCATCAAAAAATAAAATTCTAACTTATTATTTATATATTGTTTAGGTTCAAGTGCAATTATGCCCCGTGCTCGGTTGCCCATTTTCAGAGAAGATTTACAGCTTGTTAATGCTGCTACAGTGCTGTCCCAGGCTCCCAACAGTGAAAATTTTCTATTCTGCTCCATTTTAGTGCTCTAAATTAGCATATTGTTAACTGTTAA
>ML330547.1:0-22395 GCA_005239505.1 Nicotiana paniculata | reverse complement strand
GCTTCTTCTTCCATCTTAGGCCAATAGTATCCAGCTCTGATTAGGATTTTCACTAAGGATCTCTCCCCTGAGTGATTTTCACAATGTCCTTCGTGGACTTCTTTCATCACAAATTCTGTTTGGTTAGGTCCGAGGCATTTAGCTAGGGGTCCTCTGAACATCTTGCGATAAAGTGAGTTGCGAATAAGGCAGTACCGTGCAGCTTTGCGGCGAAGTGCTTGAGCTGCTTTCCTGTCTTCATGTACGGTGCCATTCTGCAAAAAATTAAGAATTTTGTTTCTCCAGTCCCGGGTTAAGTTGTTGAAAGTTACCTCATTCCTGTCCTGGTCTATTATTGAATGAAATAGTTGGACGACAATTGCATTGTCTTTGTTTGTTACTTCCGTAACTACTGCGAGGTTATCTAATGCATATGCTTCTGCATTTTCCTCTCTAGGTATTTGCATTACCTTCCATGTTTTGAATTGTCTCACGAGCTCTCGTGCTTTTTCAAGATACTGTTGCATTCTAGTCTCTCGAGCGATGTAAGTCCCCTCTATCTGATTTACTACCAGTTGGGAGTCCCTGTTGATCACAATTTGCTCGATTGAGAGCTCCCGTGCAAGTTCAAGCCCTGCAATAACAGCTTCGTACTCTGCTTCATTATTAGTTATAGGATAAAACTTGATAGCTTGCCATGTCTTTTCACCCGTGGGTGATATTAAGACTATACCTAAGTCGGCACCTTTTATATTTGAAGAACCATCGGTGAACAAGGTCCATAGGCCTGGATTAGCACCGTTAAAGAGTTGTGACTCTTTTTCTACCTCAGGTATAATGTTATTACTAAAGTCAGCAATAAAATTAGCTAGTATTTGAGACTTAATTGCAGTCCTAGACTGATAGATTATTTCATCTCACTTAATTCTATGGCCCACTTGGCTAATCTTCCTGACAATTTCTATTTATGCAGAATATTTCTNCATCTAGCAAAGTTTTACTTACATAATAGATAGGTGATTGTTTACCTTTTTCTTCTCTTACCAGTACTGTACTTACAACAATTTCTGAGATAGGCAGGTAAATGTACAATCTCTCCCCTTCTTTTGGCTTTGAAAGTAGTGGTAGTTTCGATAGATAAATCTTCAGATTCTTGAGGGCTTGCTGACATTCTTCAGTCCATTCGAACTGATTCTGCTTTTTGCGAACTGAGAAGAATTTAAAAATTTTTTCGGAAGACTTATAAATAAACCTTCCTAAAGCTGCTATTCTCCCTGTTATTCTTTGAACTTCCTTTTTATTTGTTAAAATATCAGGATCCTCTATAGCTTTAATTTGAGCGGGATTTACCTCTATTCCTTTGTTCGATACAAGGAAACCCAAAAATTTACCTGATTGCACTCCAAAAGCGCATTTTTCTGGATTTAGCTTCATATTATACCTGCATAAAATATCAAAAGCAGTAGAGAGATGATGGAAATGGTCTTCTGCTTCCATCGTCTTTCCAAGATGTTCTNTGAGGGATTCATTTTAATCTGATTATAACCAGAATATGCATCTAAGAAGCTCAATAATTCATGACCTGTTGTGGCATCAATCATCTGATCTATATGTGGCAATGGGAATGAATCTTTGGGGCATGCTTTATTTAAGTCAGTATAATCTATGCATACTCTCCACTTTCCATTCTTTTTGGGTACTACCACGGTGTTTGCGAGCCAGTTAGGGTACGTTACCTCTCGTATCGAACCAATCTTCAAACGTTTTTGTACCTCTTCGTCGATCAATTGGTTCTTGAATGGTCCTTACTTTCTTTTCTTCTGCTTAACAGGTACGAAGGATAGATCTTCATTTATTTTATGAGTCATCACTTCTGGCGGGATGCCTGTCATATCTGAGAGGGACCACGCAAAGAAGCCTGTGTTAGCCTTTAAATAATCAATTAACTTACCTCTTTGAGCGAGGCCTAGCCTCGTGCCTATATACACTTTCTGCTCAGGCTTTTGTTTAGATAATGGAACAACTTCGAGCTCCTCCGTAGTTGTTTTGATGTGCTCATCTTCCTCCGATTCATGAATGACGTCTGGTCTGGAATCTGCATCTGTGTGTTATAGTACACCTTCCATGGTAACTTGACTAATCTTCTTGTAAGTATTTTCTTTCATACCTATTTCAGCAATAATACCTTCCGTACCTATTTGGGTAGTAATTTCTTCCATGCATGTTTGGGCGGCGTTAACTGCTTGAGGGATTCCCTTATCTCGTAATTCTTCCACCTCTATTTTCTTGTTGTAGTGTACCATAGAGTTTATATTTCTTGCAGTCTGTTTATCGCCTTTGATTTGTTGAATCCCCCATTCAGAGGGGAATTTAATTACCTGATGTAACATGGAGGGTATCGCTTTCATGTAGTGGATCCATGGCCTTCCCACGATCACGTCATAATCCATGTCAGTATCGATGACTTGGAACCTAGTACTTTTGATCACCCCCTCAGCATAAGTGCTAAGCTCAATTTCTTCTTTTGTTATAACTGTAGGGTTATCAAACCCTGATATGGCTCGTGCCCTTGGGATTACTTGATTCCCCAGTAGCATTTCTTCCATGACTCTTAGAAAAATGATGTTGACTGAACTGCCTGGATCAATCAACACTCGTTTTACGTTAGTGTCATGAATAAGTAAAGATATTACTAGAGCATCATTGTGCGGAAGCATTAATCCGCCGATATCTGCATCATCGAAGGTTACATTGTCTTCTTCAATATTTTCACGAGCCCGTTTCCCATGTGTAATTGTGAACTTTGTGGTTGTTTTGTAGATCACTTCATTTACTTATTCACCTTCGTGTATCACGTTGACGATTCGTTTTGGAGAAGGAGGCTTTGGGGGCTCCTGTATGTTCCTTATATATGCCTGTTTACCTTTATCACTAAACAATTATGTTAAATAGCCCTGTTTCAATAAATTTTCTACTTCACCTTGTAAAAATCTGCAATCCGCAGTTTTGTGCCCATGATCGTTGTGGAATTCACACCAGTGATCTGGGTTCCTTCTACTTGGATTTGACCGCATCTCTTTGGGCCACTTAACCTTGTCTCCCATGTTCCTCAATATTGAGACAAGTTCAGTAGTACTTACATTAAAGGTATGATCCCCAATTTGAGTATTACCTCTAGGTCGTTCATCTCGATCTTTTCTGGATCTAGACGAGGATGAGACTATGTTTCTTCCTTGTCATCTATAGTCCGACCTAGTGTTTCGAACCTGGGGCAAATATCACGTCACGAGGGTCCTAAGTAAGGATCGTACCTGTTTTTACCTGATCTTCTATCTGATTCAGGATGTCTGGATCTGGAATGATCTTCATCTCTCGAACGAGCAATGATATCTTCTTCTATTCTGATTTTAGTATTGTACTTGTTATATACATCGTTCCATGTTGTAGCGGGGCATTCTCTTAGACTTTCCTTAAGTCGTCTCGTGGCTTCTGAGCTTTTATCGTTTAGGTTGCTTGCAAATTCTATGGCTACCCAATTATCAGGAATCCTGGGTAACTGCATTCTTTCTCGTTGAAACCTGTCTACAAACTCACGGAGTAGTTTCGTATCTCCTTGTTTTATTTTGAATATATCTTCTATTCTCTTCTCAACTTTTTTTGCACTAGAGTGTTCTTTTATAAACGAATCTGCAAGCTCAGCAAAAGAGTCAATAGAATTTTCAGGGAGAAGAGAATACCAGGTTAGGGCCCCTTTGGTAAGTGTTTCCCCAATTTTTTTGACAATGACTGATTCAATCTCTTGTTTTGTTAATTCGTTGCCTGTAACGAATCGACCAGTCGTTTTGAGCTCTAGCGTGTCGTTCAGCGATTTGAAGTCGTAAGCAGCTTCATTTCAGGTATTATGACCCTTGGGCATTGTCGGAATTGAATTCCAGGAAGTTTAGAATTTATTTGGAAAGAAAATTCTCATTTCAGAAGCCTTAAGTTAGAGAAATCAGCTAAGATTGAAATTTTGAGTAAACGACCTCCGAATCAGGATTTATAGGTTCGTATGTTGATTTCGGACTTGGACGTATGTCCGGCTCGGGGTTTGGGTAACCGGGGAGCGCTTCGGCGTATATTGTGGAAGTTAGCATTTTAGAATGATTTCATGAATTTGGGCTTGAATTGCATATCAGTGAGGGTGATGTCCGTTTGGGATGCCGAGTCTGGGAATAGCTCTGTATTGTGATTCTGGAATTGGGAGCGCGATCGGAAGTGAATTTGGATGTCCGTAGGTTATTTTGGGGTCATTTGGCTAAAGATAGAATTTGAAGGTTTTTGAGAAATCCGACCGGAAGTAGAAGTTTTGATATCAATGTTGGAATGCGATTCCGGAAGTTGGAGCAGATCCGTAGTGTTGAATACGAATTGTGTGCAAAATTTGGAGTTAATCGGTTGTGATTTGATAGGTTTTGGTGTCGGATGTAGAAGTTTGAAATTCTAAGTTCTTAAAGAATTGGATTTGAGTGCGATTCGTGATTTCGGCGTTGTTTTATGTGATTTGAGGGCTCGAGCAAGTCCGTGTTATATTTTGGGATAGGTTGGTATGATTGGACGGGGCCTCGGGTGGATTTTGGGTGGTTAACGGATCAAAGTTGAAGTTGGAAAAAGGGCTGAAGCTTGTTGTCATCTGGTGTAATCGCACCTGCAAGGCATTGACCGCAGGTGCGGAGCCGCAGGTGTGGCTAAGGGCGCCGCAAGTGCGAGATTGGGGCTGGAGCTGAGAAGACTGCAGGTGCGAAAGATTGGTCGCACCTGCGAAATCGCAGGTGCGAAGAGGGGATCGCGGGAGCGGGAATTTGCTGGGTCAAGTCAGAGCCGCACCTGCGACGGAATTTCTATAGGTGCAGAGCCGCAGGAGCGGCCATTGGATCACTGGTGCTAAAGAGCCCTGGGTAGAATGTTTTAAAAACGGGTTTATGTCGTTTGCCACCCATTTTTCATTGTCATGGGCAATTTTTGGAGAGCATTTCAAGGGGGATTCTCGTCAGGCATCAAGGTAAGTAAACTCCTTCCGTTTGTTAGATGAATACAAGATTATATGCGTGGATTAGGCATGGAAATTGGTGGGAATTTGAGAAATTTTTTGAAGAAACCTAGAGTTAATTTGGAATTTAGCCACGAATTTAAGTATGGAATGTAGAGTAAATTGCATGATTGAACTAGTAGAGCTATGGGTAGCATGTATCTTCAAGAATTTCGGATTTCCGGGCGCGTGGGCCATAGGGAATTTTGGTCATTTCTCCGAGTGGGGTTGGGAAAGTATATAATCCGAATTTGTTGTGAGTATTAGGATGAATTTTCATTGCTTTGCCGTTATGTGGTAGTTTCGGAGCGTTGTGCGTCCTTGGGAGTCATCGAAGGGCTTGGAAGCCGTGTTGGAATTTCGGAATGAGGTATGTCTCCTTTCTAACTTTGTGAGGGGGAATCGTCCCCCTAGGTGAATTAATTTAATACATGCTATTATCTTCGGGGGCTACGTACGCACGAGGTGACGGGAGTCCGTGCGTAGCTACTATTATGTCATGTCCGGGTAGTCTAGGACCCACTAGCATGCCTTACGTGTTATACCTGTAATCCTACCTGTAATATTAAACTGCTAATAATCGAAGACGTAATTGAATATCTAAACGAAAACTAGAGTTCATCTTGTTAATATTCTAAAAAGAGAATTTATCTCACTATGGATATTTGTGTACCTGGACTAGGTTGTATCGTGGAATGTCATTAAACTTGACAAATGAGTTTTAAAAACAAATGATTTAAAAACCTATATTTCATGTTTCTTTTAATAATGATTTTACCACTTTCCTGAGAAAACTATTTTCTTGATAAAAGATGGATTTAATGTGTGGAAATATGTCAGCACCCGAGTCGCAGGTATGATTCGCGAGCGAGGGAAGCTTTATAATATTCAGTATAAATGTGTCAGCACCCGAGTCGTAGTTATGATTCGCGAGCGGGGGAAGCTTTATAATATTCTGTATAAGTGTGTCAGCACTCGAATTACAGGTATGATGCGCGATCGAGGGAAGCTTTATGGTAATCTGGTATAAATGTGTTAGCACCCGAGTCGCACGTATGATTCGCGAGCGGGGAAATATTTATAATATTCAGTGTAAGTGTGTCAGCACTCGAATCGCAGGTATGATTCGCGATCGAGGGAAGCTTTATGTTAATCTGGTATAAATGTGTCAGCACCCGAGTCGCAGGTATGATTCGCGAGCGGGGGAAGCTTTACGCCTATTCTGTGATTAGATATTCCTTCGACTCCAGCCGGTTGTCTTATCCTTGTGTGCGCATGACTATTTGGTACTGTTTTATTGATATTGGCTTGACATATATTTGGGGAAAAAGTAATGCGTACTTTGTTGTTTATTCTCGGAAGTTACCTGGCTTTCTGAACTTGATATGTATTCGCTGCTCATTGTCTTACATGTCTATTGTATTTCACCATATTCTGTCATAAATTATATTGTTAGGCCCTAGTGAGTGTCTAATGCGACCTCTCGTCACTACCTCTCCGAGGTTAGGCGGGCGACTTACTGAGTACACGCTGTTTTTGTACTCATGCTACACTTACTGTGCATTTTTATTGTACAGGTACTTTCATGGCGATTGGAGGATTCGAAGACTTAGGCGAGCTGCATCATCCGGAGGCGATCCGCAGCTAACAAAGTCTCCCTCGCACTATGTTTACTTTCAGTTTATATTCCCATGTCCAATTTGTATTCCGAACAAGCTTTGTGATGGTTGTATAAATTCTTAGAAATTGATCATGTACTTGTGACACCAGGTTCTGGAGTAGGTTGGGATGTGTTGGGTTATATTTGTTTTGGTGTAGTATTCAAACCCTTGTTTTTAACTAGCAGGTTTTTATTTGTTTGATATGTAATAAAGTGAAAGGAAATGTTTTTCATAAATGTCAAAAACCGGAAAGTTATTTCAACTAAATCCGAGATGCTTCCATGTGTAATTGATCGTGGCTGTTGTTATGGCCCTGCAAAAGGGTAATATGTTATTTCAGCTCAGTAGTTGTGTTTCTGGGAGCCTTAAGGCTGTGCTCGGGTAGTGATGATGTTTGCAATTGATTGTCGCGCGATGTGAATATGATGATAAAATGTTTGCCCGTATGTTGGGGGAGATGAATGGTTTGAAGGGAGGTCTTCTCAGAGTGTGATTTCGAGATTTCAATGCTTTTTTTGCCGGCAGAGGAGGGGCATTTGGGTTATGAATGGTCCGGTTGGGGTTGATAAGGTAGTAAGACTTGGTGTCTTCAAGTGAGATGGGATATGCACTTGTGATGTGTCATTGTTGTCATTTATCAAAAGGAATGTGTTAATTTGTCGGTGTTATGGGTTCTTCGATTGCGTGGGGTCAGAGTATTGAGAGGAAGCAATGAAAAATGTGGTTGGCAGATATCGTGAGGTGCGGTGGTTCAGTTCCGGATAGAAGTTGGTAATGGAGGCAGCTAGGGAAGAGATGATCTTCGGAGAGCTTGAAGTCGTGGTGATCTGCTGGTTTGGGAGCTACAAAGAATGATCCTGGAGTGAGTCTAGGCGGTGGTTCCATTTCTAGGAGGCTAGGTGAAAGAAGCAGAAGTCGAGCAGTTGCAAAGTGGAGGAGTCCCACCATCTGCAGTTGGGTCGTAGGGTTGTCTTCGCATAGGGTCGTGGATTGTCGGCGTGTTGGCAAGTTATTTTAGCTAAGGTAAAGGAGTAAGATGGTAATTGTGCGTGGGATTTGATGAATATGTGCAAAAGTTGGCCCTGTCGGGCCAGGGTTGGGCTTGGAAGATTCAGAACTTATGCTTAAGGCATGGGTGAGTTGTAAGGTTAGTGACTCAGTCACGTGCTTCATTGAAAAGGGTGTTCCTGTGCTAGGAGAGCTTTGGAGTTGATTGTATTCGGGGCCAGTCGGAGTGGGTGACTCTCAATAGCGGTCCTAGTGAATTCAAAAGTTAAGGATGCGGTGTTTAAGGATTTCAGGCAGCAGTATGATCGAGAATCGAGCTTTTGTAGAGTAATATCTGAGAAAAGGGAGGATGGTTGGAATGTTCTATGATATGTTTCAGCATGTAGGATAATATTGGAAGAGTGAGAGAGATAGACTCAGGATTGAAGAAAAGATTATCAGAAGGGTATGAGATGGGTTGTGGGATTTGGGTAGTATAGTCTCGTGAACCAAGGTCACTCGGGATGAGTGAGGGTTGAGTTTGCTATGGGTTGAAGGAATTTCTTATTATTCCTGAGGCAAATGAAGATGATTAAAAGAAGATAGATTGATTAGCCATGGTTGAAATGGCACATTTGCGGCAGTGATCGGTTCCTTTGATGTGATTTAGTTATGCATGTGGTTTGTGCCGCTGTGTGGGGGGCTTTGTCGGCCGTCGTAACGGATCTCATGTGGGAGCATTTGAGTGTTATGGCCTGTCAGGTGTAGGCAGACCCCGAAGGGTTATGGTGGTATAGACTACTACTTAAGGATTTGCATGATTGGGTGATGATGGGAATTCACTCGTGTGTTGAGATGGTACTCTTGAATTGAGTCAAGTAAAAGTTTCTATATGGTTAATTTTTCACTCTATTAGTGGTTCGGAAGTTATGATGGAATTCTTGTGCTACCTCATGTTGGTATGTTAGGTGCGGGAAGTAGTATGTAACTGTGAGTAAGAATTGAGATTTAGGTCCGATGTTTATAAGGATGTCATGATCTCGGAAGATCAAGACAAAGTGATTTGAAAGTTCAGAATAAGCTGGTGTTGTCTTCCGTGTCACCTGAGATTGATATTCGGTGGAAGAGGCTTTGTGCCCTGGTCATGGGTTCTTGTTGTGTTTTGCGGCCTTAGTGTGGTCGATGTTATGGATGGGCAGGCTTGTTGCCTTGTGTGGAAGGTCGTGGAAGCATGACCGCGAAAAGATTGTATAAAGTGTGAAATGTAGTCACTTGAAGGATTTTAGATTTGGACTGAGTATAAAGAAGTGCAATATTGCTTAATTGAGAATTTATGCCTGGAGGGCGTTCGGTTCAGTTGATTATGGATAATGGGGTGTTAGTCGCGGTGATGATGGTTGTTCTCGTGTATTATGAGAGAAGGTGGGTTAATATGGACCTAGGCAAAAGCTATTAGCTTAGTTGATGCGAGCAAGGTGGCTCGATGTTTGTGGATGGATTTAAATACGATTATGGGCTCCGTATGAGCCAGGCATGTTCCTTTCAGTAGAGCACTTTTCATGGAAAGGTATTAGAACAACTGGTGTTGTTCCGTCTTCGTCGAATTCATTTTGATTGTGCCGTGCGAATTGTGAAACGGCTTGATAATTTCCTATGTGTTGAGGTCCCGCGTAGTGGGGATGTTATATGAGCAGGATAGCTCTTGAAATCTAGAGTGCGATATATATATATATATATATATATATATATATATATATATATATATATATATATATATATATATATATATATATATATATATATATATATATATATTGCACCTCACTTGTGCTTGAATTATGTAGCATACGACTTTATCAGTCTCCCCAGGATGGTATTATGCACTTAGCGTGCTTATGATCGATATTCAGTAAATTGTAATAGTGAGCAAATCAGCTCCGTATATATATCTTCTTATGTAAATTTTATGTGTGGATCGGGTGGCACGCCGCCACGGGTATGTTATTTGGATCCGGTTGCACGCCGCAACAGTGTGATGATGAGAAAGGTTAATATGCATTTATTTTCTTGTGTTTTATTTCCTACTTTCGGGTAAGAATTCATATTAGTTGCGTGAGCTGAATGGTTCCCTCCTGAGTCGTTTCTTATTATCATGTTCGAGTTATGGCATATTGGCGCGATGTGGTATCATGTGAGGCTGTTGGTCATGTCGGGGTGGTTTGTTGTCTAAGCAGTTCGTATTGGGTGAGACGAGATTATCGGATCAGGGATCAGTGCAATGAGGTTATGTGAAGTGTATATTAAAGAGCAAATGCCATTATTCAGGTTCATAATGAAGTGATGATTCTAGTCAAGATGAGGTATTCAAGGATTTGTTAACTCTACAGTCGAGTATGAATTTCTGCGCATTTCGTCCGTTGTGGTGGTATCGCCAACATTATAGCAGGATGTATGTATATATATATCATGAGGTGCATTGGGAGCATCAGATTCGTGAAATTTTGGCTATTAAGGTTCAGGGACAGTCATCGTTGTCAGATGATGAGTTATACGGTGCATGGTGCTGATTCATCAAAGGTATGCAGTCATGTTCTGGTATATCGTGTGGTAGTGGAAACGGTGCTTATATGTTGGAACTAGTCATGGCAGAGAAATTTCAGGTGGGTGAATGAATTCTGAGCTTATTGTATGGATAAGAGAAGAAATATTCAGGTGTGATCAAGCTAATATGCTCAACTGGGTTGTGGTAGCATGGGCAGGTGCTCGAGGTATTAAACAGTGATTTCAGGTAATTCCAGAGCAGTTCTTGGCACGTTCGAGGACGAACGTCGGTTTACGTGGGGGAGAATGTAACGACTCGACCGGTCGTTTTGAGCTCTAGCGCGTCATTCAGCGGTTTGAAGTCGTGAGTAGCTTCGTTTCAGGTATTATGACCCGTGGGAGTAGTCGGAATTGAATTCCAGGAAGTTTAGAATTTATTTGGAAAGAAAATTCTCATTTCAGAAGCCTTAAGTTGGAAAAATCAACTAAGATTAGAATTTTGAGTAAACGACCTCCGAATCAAGATTTGAAGGCTCCAGCAGGTTCGTATGATGATTTCTGACTTGGATGTATGTCCGGCTCGGGGTTTGGGTAATCGGGGAGCGCTTCGGCGTATATTGTGGAAGTTAGCATTTTAGAATGATTTCATGAATTTGGGCTTGAAGTGCATATCAGTGATGGTGATGTCCGTTTGGGATTTCGAGTCTGGGAATAGCTCCGTATGGTGATTCTGGAATTGGGAGCACGATCGGAAGTGAATTTGGATGTCCGTAGGTTATTTTGGGGTCATTTGGCTAAAGATAGAATTTGAAGGTTTTTGAGAAATCCGATCGGAAGTAGAAGTTTTGATATCGAGGTCGGAATGCGATTCCGGAAGTTGGAGCAAGTCCGTAATGTTGAATATGACCTGTGTGCAAAATTTGGGGTCAATCGGGTGTGATTTGATAGGTTTCGGCGTCAGATGTAGAAGTTTGAAATTCTAAGCTCTTAAAGAATTGGATTTGAGTGCGATTCATGATTTCGGCGTTGTTTGATGTGATTTGAGGGCTCGAGCAAGTCCGTGTTATGTTTTGGGATAGGTTGGTATGATTGGACGGGGCTCCGGGGGCCTCGGGTGGATTCCGGGTGGTTAATGGATCAAAGTTGAAGTTGGAAAAAGGGCTGAAGCTTGTTGTCATCTGGTGTAATCGCACCTGCGAGGCTCTGACCGAAGGTGCGAAGCTGCAGGTGCGGCAAAGGGCGCCGCAGGTGTGAGATTGGGTCTGGAGCTGAGGAGGCCGCAGGTGTGGAAGATTGGTCGCACCTTCGGAATCGCAGGTGCGAAGAGGGGATCGTAGGAGCGGGAATTTGCTGGGTCAAGTAAGAGCCGCACCTGCGATGGAATTTCCGCAGGTGCGGAGCTGCAGGAGCGGTCATTGGTTCGCAGGTGCGAAAGAGGCCTGGGAAGAATGTTTTTTAAAGACGGGTTTATGTCATTTCTCACCCATTTTTCATTGTCATGGGCGTTTTTCTGAGAGCATTTCAAGGGGGATTCTCGTCAGGCATCAAGGTAAGTAAACTCCTTCCGTTTGTTAGATGAATACAAGATTATATGCGTGGATTAGACATGGAAATTGGTAGGAATTTGGGAAAATGTTTGAAGAAACCTAGAAAAGGTAAATTTGGAATTTAGCCAAGAATTTGAGTATGGAATGTAGAGTAAATTGCATGATTGAACTAGTAGAGTTATGGGTAGCATGTATCTTCAAGAATTTCGAATTTCGGGGTGCGTGGGCCCGAGGGAATTTTGGTCATTTCTCCGAGCGGGGTTGGGAAAGTATATAATCCGAATTTGTTGTGAGTATTAGGATGAATTTTCATTTCTTTGCCATTATGTGGTAGTTTCGGAGCGTTGTGCGTCCGTGGGAGTCATCGGAAGGGCTTGGAAGCCGGTGTTGGAATTTCGGAATGAGGTAAGTCTCCTTTCTAACTTTTTGAGAGGGAATCGTCCCCCTAGGTGAATTAATTCAATACATGTTATTATCTTCGCGGGCTATGTACGCATGAGGTGACTGGAGTCCGTGCGTAGCTACTATTATGTTATGTCCGGGTAGTCTAAGACCCACTAGCATGACTTACGTGTTATACCTGTAATTCTTCCTGTAATATTAAACGGCTAATATAATCGAAGACGTAATTGAATGTCTAAAGTAAAACTAGAGTTCATCTTGTTAATCTTCTAAAAACAGAATTTATCTCTCTATGGATATTTGTGTACCTGGACTAGGTTGTATCGTGGAATGTCATTAAACTTGACAAATGAGTTTTAAAAACAAATGATTTCAAAACCTATATTTCAATGTTTCTTTTAATAATGATTTTACCACTTTCCTGAGAAAACTATTTTCTTGATAAAATACGGATTTAATGTGTGGAAATGTGTCAGCACCCGAGTCGCAGGTATGATTCGCGAGCGGGGGAAGCTTTATAATATTCAGTATAAGTGTGTCAGCACTCGAATGACTGGTATGATTCGCGATTGAGGGAAGCTTTATGGTAATCTGGTATAAATGTGTCAGCACCCGAGTCGCAGGTATGATTCGCGAGTGGGGGAAGCTTTATAATATTCAGTGTAACTGTGTCAGCACTCGAATCGCAGGTATGATTCGCGATCGAGGGAAGCTTTTTGGTAATCTAGTGTAAATGTGTCAGCACCCGAGTCGCAGGTATGATTCGCGAGTGTGGGAAGCTTTACGCCTATTCAGTGATTAGATATTCCTTCGACTCTGGCCGGTTGTCTTATCCTTGTGTGGCGCATGACTATTTGGTACGGTTTTATTGATATTGTCCTGACATGTATTTGGGGAAAAAGGAAAGTGTACTTTGTTGTTTATTCTCGGTAGTTACTTGGATTTTTGCACTTGATACGTATTCGCTTCTCACTGTCTTACATGTCTACTGTAATTCACCATATTTTGTCATAAATTATATTGTTGGGCCTTAGTGAGTGTATAATGCGACCTCTCATCACTACCTCTCCGAGGTTAGGCGGGCGACTTACTGAGTACACGTTGTTTTGTACTCATGCTACACTTGCTATGCATTTTTATTGTACATGTACTTTCATGGCGATTGGAGGATTCGGAGACTTAGGCGAGCTGCATCATCCGGAGGCGATCCAAAGCCGACGGAGTCTCCCTCGCACTGTGTTTACTTTCAGTTTATATTCCCATGTCCAATTTGTATTCCGGACAAGCTTTGTGATGGTTGTATAAATTCTTAGAAATTTCTCATGTACTTGTGACACCAGGTTCTGGAGTAGGTTGGGATGTGTTGGGTTATATTCGATATGGTGTAGTATCCAAACCCTTGTTTTTAACTAGCAGGTTTTTATTTGGTTGATATGTAATAAAGTGAAAGGAAATGTTTTTCATAAATGTCAAAAATCGGAAAGTTATTTCAACTAATTAAGGGGTTGGCTTGCCTGACAGTGGTGTCCGGCACCATCACGACTCGTAGATTTTGGGTCGTGACATTGCGTTTTACCTCAGTAGTGAAAGCAGTCACATGGGTCAGTTGTTTCATCATATTTGGGAACGTCAGCCATTTTAAAATTCTTGCGTATAGGCAAGGGTGTCGCACTTGGCTTCCAAGGTTGTTGAGAATATCTATCAACATCAATGCATTTGATGATAGGTGGTACTCCAGGAATTTGGTCGATGCGATCGTTCTGCTCCTTCATTTGTTTCTGCATGGTTAACAGTAAATTTTGTAATTCTGAGTTATTAGATATATACCTGGTCTCGTTTCAAGAGATTTATTAGGAGTATCTCCTCTTCCTGAGTTTTCCAACCCAGATTGAGGATTTTCCATGGTGATGGTGATGGTGTTATTGGGGGGTGGCATCGGCACTGTAGGTAACGCTGCCGGTAATCCTCTCGCAAATTCTTGCAAAGCTTGGCTCACATACTCTGCAATCATTTGCTTTACACGATCTTGTTCCACAGTTTGATCATTATCATCATTGTTGTTATTGGATCATTCTGGGGATCGTTCCCTTGAACCACGTGGGGTTCCTGAAGGCTATGGAACTAGGGTTCCACTCTTTTTCTGGTTGTTGTTGTTGGAGTTTGACATAGTTCTAAGGATATCACTTGAAAAGCAAACAAAGATTATCAGATTCCCAGTAACGAAACCAATTTGTTTAACCAAAGAATTATACCCTTTGACTAAAGCTATTTTTAAGATGAACACGGGTTATTGATAATCAAGGAAATAGAGAAAAATGAATAACAGACAATATTGCAGAAATATAGAAAAGCGAAGTCAATTATATTCGAGAATCAGATGCCTTTACAAGTTGTATTCCCCTCCCTTATATAGGAGATTCTTATAACGTAAAACTCTTTCTATGGTTGCTCATTAATGACTAATTATGACATTAATGAGGCGTTACAAAGGATAACAGTAATTGGGGTATGGTTACATAAAGTTCGAGTAATCAATTATGGGTCTTTGAATCTGCCTGTAGTCTAGATTCATTCTGACCATGACTCTCCCCTGTTTTGATCAGGTTGAGTTTCCCATGGCTGATAAGCTCGAGGGTTTACTGAATCATGCCTCTTTGTTCCGTACCTCTTCAAAGAATCACATCTAGTTGACATGTTTTCCTGTGTCCACGTGACTGGCTAAGTTGTCAAAAGCTGGCTTACGTGTGAAACTCTTTTTTACCAATACAATAGTTCTATTGATTTTCACGAATTGAATAGGTTATTATTTTATTCTTCTGACTTAGATCCCTCTCTCAATTAAACCCAAGTCGTGTAATTTATATGAATAGTGTAAGAGAAACGTCTTGCGAATATTTCTCAATCTTAATTCAATTAGTGAATCACAAAGCTCTTTCGATTATTTTGAAGAACCACTAAAATAAATTAACGCATGTGTTTTGATAATATTCAATATTATGTTCCTCTTTCATTAAAAAAATTCAATGAGTCTTTTTATAATTTTCTAACAGAGTTCTCGATACCATATACCTTGTCAGTATATGATAAATAGCATGTGGGTATCATAAAAAAAAAATATACTTCAACTGTTACAAATAAATTATTTTGAAATACTATATGCTAAATCGTGCGCGTACGTATAATACAAATAAATAAAATTATAAAAATAAAGGATCCAAAAATGTGTGCAGAATTAGACTAAGAAAAAAAAAGAAAATAAAAAATGATTTGAAATAACAATAAATGAAATTTAAAAAAAAAAAAGAGAAGATAAAATAGTTATGATGTATAAGTTGTTCTAATAATTGAGTTTTCAAAAATAAGAAAAAGACAAAATGTATATTATACTAGTTATATTAAAAAAGTGAACAAATAGTTACTATATCAGAGATATTTTTATTGTGTGCAAAAAGTGTGATGGCCCAAAAATATCATCTTTAATTTAAATAATTATTAATGTGAATGGCGTTCCTTTTTCTAGTAACATATCGCTTATGAAGTGACTATTAGTATTATTTTCATGTGGTGTTACGTTGATTGGATTGTGTATGTGTTGTTAGGATTGGTTTCTGGGATTCTTCTGATAGGTGGATAGGCCTAGTTACAAAGGAAACTCTGGCGAAATTTTCGGAAAATTTGGGAGTTAGTCAAAATTTGGGAGTTAGAGATGTGTGAGAAAAGAGATAAGTCATGCTAAGTGTTTGGGGGTCGACTCTACTTCTTATCCGAGGACTATTAACATGATGGATATGAATAGGATATGGTAGTAAGTGTAAGAGGCATATTATAAGTGATTTGAGGTCTAAGGGGAGGCCTAGGTTTAAGCCAAGTTGAAAAATCACACGATGGACTAAAATTTCAAATGTGTACGCACAAGACCTCATTTTGGACGAGCATATATATTGTGAGTGAATGTTAATGCACGAAGGGTGATGCCATGCCGATATTGTGATTTTAAAAGCACGAAGGGTGATGTCGTGCCATGATATGAGAGATAATGCACGAAGGATAATGTCGTGACATGATATTGTGAGGTAAAAGCACGAAGGGTGATTCCGTGCACTTGTTTGCGTATTACTATTCGTTTGCTTAAATTGATATCTAAATTGTATCTTACCTCGTTCTTTCCATTATTTGATATTTCCGCCCTTAGCATGTTCCCCTTGTCCTTATGCATAACTTCTTATTTCTCGTTGTATTATTTTTCTCCGTATGCTATTAAACTGCATAGGTTGACTTTGGTTGTCGTGACCTAGCCTCGTCACTACTTCGCTGAGGTTAGGCTCGGCACTTACTCAGTACATGGGGTCGGTTGTACTGATGCTACACTCTGAACTCTTTTGTGCAGATCCCGGTACTGGACCTTACGGACCATAGATCGAGGTTGCTGCCTTCAGTCCAGTGGAGACCCCGAGGTAGTCCTGCAGGCGTCCGCAGGCCTTGGCGTCCCTTCCTACTTTTTTTCTTGTATTCTGTTCTAGTTACTTCAGAAACAGATGTACTTATTTCATTCAGACCGTAAAATGTATTATTCATAGACTGTTCGTGAGTTTGTGACTCCAAAGTTCTGGGATTGGTTGTTGTGAAAGTTCATAAATGCACACATTTAAATGCGAGAACACGTGCTTCTTCATCCACTGATCAGCAGCCCGAGTATCCAGTTGCAGCTCCTACGCGAGGCCGAGGTCGTGCTAGAGGCCGAGGCAGGGTCAAGGCTCAGTCCAGAGCAGCAGCCCTAGTGGCGGAGCCTCAGGTAGAATTTGCTGATGAGGTTCCTGCCCAGAAAGTCCCGGTTGGACCAACTCAGGTTCCCGAGGGGTTCATTGCCACCCCAGTACTCCAGGATGCTCTAGTCCGTCTAGTGGGCCTCATAGAGAGTGTTGCTCAGGCAGGTTTGCTTCTTGCAGCACCAGACGTCTCTCAGGCTGGGGGAGGAGCCCAAACTCCAGCTACTCGTACTCTGGAGCAGTTGGCTCCTCAGTTTCAGACTCCAGTAGCTCAGCCAGCTGGGGTAGTTCAGCCGGGTATTATGGCTCAGACCGGTGATGGAGCAGCTATGTCTGCTGATGCTTTGTGGAGGTTGGACAATTTCACCAAGCTTTTCACTACTACGTATAGCGGTGCATCTTCAGAGGATCCCCAGGACTATTTGGGTAGCTGCCATGAGGTTCTACGGAACATGGGGATAGTGGAGACCAATGGAGTCGACTTTGCTACCTTTCGTTTGTCAGGTCCCGCCAAGACTTGGTAGAGAGATTATTGTTTGTCTAGACCAGTTGGATCACCGGCCTTGACTTGGGCCCAGTTCACTCAGCTATTTCTGGAGAAGTTTCTTCCCATCACTCAGAGAGAGGATCTTCGGAGACAGTTTGAGCGTCTCCAGCAGGGCTCTACGACCGTCACTCAGTATGAGACCAGATTTGTTACCTTGGCCCGGCATGCTATTATGATACTTCCCACCGAGCGAGAGAGGGTGAGGAGATTTATCGAGGGGCTAGCTCAGTCGATCAGATTGCAGATGGTCAAGGAGACAAGGAGTGAGATTTCTTTCCAGGATGCGGCCAATGTGGCCAGACGAGTTGAGATGGTTCTGTTGCAGGGGGTGGTCAGGGGTCTGACAAGAGACCCCTCATTTTGGTAGGTTCAATGGCGCCTCATCTGGAGGCAGGGATTATTTTGGTAGGGTCCATCCTCCTAGGCCGTTTCATTCGGCACTCCAGGTTTCTCGCAGTGCTCCAGGTGGCCGTGGTTCTCATATGCAGTATTCTGATAAGTTTCCCTACAGTGCACATCAGCTCCTATCAGTGCACCGCCGATTCAGGGTTTTCGGGGTGGTTACTCAGGTCGTCAGGGTCAGTTTCAGGATCAGCAGCCTCAACAGTCGAGGTCTTGTTATACTTGTGGCGACCAGAGGCATATTGCTAGATTTTTCCTTTGAGCCTCGAGTAGTTATCAGCACCAGGGTTCTCGCACCCTGGTTCCAACATCAGGTGTTCCATCGCCCGCTAAGCCAGCTAGAGGTGGGGGTCGAGGTGTTAGAGGTGGAGGTCAAGCCGTTAGAGGTGGAGGCCAGGCCGCTAGAGGTGGAGGTCAGCCAGTAGGAGGCCGTCCCAGGGATGTAGTTCAGACTGGTGGGGCCCAGCCCTGATGTTATGCTATTCCAGCCAGACCTTAGGCTGAGGCCTCTGATGCAATTGTCACAGGTATGGTTTCAGTTTGCAGCAGGGATGCTTCAGTTTTATGTGATCCAGGGTCCACATATTCCTATGTGTCATCTTATTTTGCTCCTTATTTGGTTATGCCTCGTGATTCTCTGAGTACTCCTGTATATGTGTCTACACCGGTAGGTGATTCTATTGTAGTAGATCGTGTCTAACTTTCATGTGTAGTGGTTATTGGTGGTCTTGAGACCAGTGTAGATCTTCTGCTCTTGGATATGGTAGATTTTGATGTTATTTTGGGGATGGATTGGATGTCGCCTTATCATGCCATACTGGACTATCATGCCAAGACCGTGACATTAGCATTACCGGGGTTTCCTCGACTAGAGTGAAGGGGGACTCCTGGTCATTCTTCTAGCAGGGTTATCTCATATATGAAGGCTCGATACATGGTTGAGAAGGGGTGTTTGGCCTATGTGGCTTATGTTCGTGATTCTAGTGCCAAGGTTCCTTCTATGGAGTTTGTTCCCATAGTATGTGAATTTCCAGAGGTGTTCCCTGAAGACCTGTCGGGTATGCCACCCGATAGGGATATTGACTTTTGAATTGATTTGGCTCCGGGCACTCGGCCCATTTCTATTCCGCCATATTGTATGGCCCCGCCAGAGTTGAAGGAGTTGAAAGAACAGTTGCAGGATTTGCTTGATAAAGGCTTTATTAAGCCTAGTGTCTTGCCTTGGGGTGCGCCGGTGTTGTTTGTTAAGAAGAAGGGGTCGATGAGGATGTGTATAAATTATCGGCAGTTGAAGAAGGTTACCATCACGAACAAGTATCCATTGCCACGAATTGATGATTTGTTTGATTAGCTTCAGGGTGCCAAGGTATTTTCGAAGATCGATTTGAGATCTGGATACCATCAGTTGAGGATTAGGGCATTTGATGTCCCTAAGATAGCTTTTTGCACTCGGTATGGGCATTATGAGTTCATAGTGATGTCATTCGGGTTGACAAATGCCCCAGCACCTTTCATGGACTTGATGAACCGAGTGTTCAAGCCTTATCTGGATTCCTTCATGATTGTCTTCATTGATGATATTCTGATTTATTCCCGCAGTCAGGAGGAGCACGAGCAGCACCTTTGAGTCGTTCTTCAGACTTTGAAGGACAGTCAGTTGTATGCTAAGTTTTCTAAGTGTGAATTCTGGTGGAGCTCAGTTGTATTTCTGGGTCACGTTGTATCAGTAGAGGGTATCCAGGTGGATTCCAAGAAGATTTCAACAGTCAAGCATTGGTCTAGATCCACGTCAGCTACAGAGATTCGGAGTTTCTTGGGCTTATCAGGTTACTATCGTCGGTTTGTGGAAGGCTTTTCATCTATTGTAGCCCCGATGACCAGTTTGACGCAGAAGGGTGCCCAACTTAGGTGGTTATATGAGTGTGAAGCAAGCTTTCAGAATCTCAAGGCAGCCTTGACCACGGCACCGGTGTTGGTTTTGCCCACGAGTTCAGGACCATATACTATGTATTTTGATGCATCTCGGGTTGGACTTGGTGCAGTGTTGATGCATGAAGGCAAGGTTATTTCATATGCTTCGCACCAGTTGACGATCCACGAGAAGAATTACAGCTCATGATTTGGATTTAGCAGCCATTGTTCACGTGTTGAAGATTTGGAGGCATTATTTATATGGTGTGTCTTGTGAGGTGTTCACGAATCACAAGAGTTTTCAATATTTGTTCAAGCAAAAGGAGTTGAATTTGAGGCAGAGGATATGGTTGGAGATGTTGAAGACTATGATATCACCATCCTATATCATCCGGGGAAGGCCAATGTGGTGGTTGATACTTTGAGTAGGAAGTCAGCCAGCATGGGTAGTCTTGCTTATATTCCGGTCGGAGAGAGACCGCTTGATTGGTATGTTCAGGCTTTAGCCAATCGATTCATGAGATTGGATGTTTCTGAGCCCAACCATGTTCTAGCTTATACAGTTGCTTGTTCTTCATTATTTGATCGTATTCGAGACCGGCAGTATGATGATCCTCATTTGTGTGTCCTTAGGGATACGGTCAGGCACAGGGATGCCAAGCAGGTTATAGTCAGTGATGATGGAGTTTTACGGATGTAGGGTCGTATTTGTGTACCAAATCTGGATAGACTTCGTGAGTTGATATTAGAGGAGGCCCATAGTTCCCGGTATTCTATCCATCCGGGACCCGCGAAGATGTACCAGGATTTGCGGCAGCATTATTGGTGGAGGAGGATGAAGAAGGATATTGTGGCATCTGTCGCTCGGTGCTTAAATTGTCAGCGGGTAAAATACGAGCATTAGAGACCTGGCGGATTGATGCAACAGATTGAGATTCATGAGTGGACGTGGGAGCGTATCACCATGGATTTCGTTGTTGGACTCCCACAGACCTAGAGGAAGTTCGATGCAGTATGGGTCATTATGGATAGGCTGACCAAGTCAGCGCATTTCATTCCTATGGCAGTTACCTATTCTTCGGAGAGATTGGCAGAGATCTACATTAGGGAGATTGTTCGCCTTCATGGTGTGCCTGTGTCTATTATTTTTGACCGAGGTACGAAGTTTACCTCTCACTTCTAGAGGGTAGTTCAGCGTGAGTTGGGAACGAGGGTTGAGTTGAGCACAACATTTCATCCTCAAACAAACGGACAGTCCGAGCATACTATTCAGATTTTGGAGGATATGCTACGAGCTTGTGGCATTGACTTTGGAGGCTCTTGGGATCAGTTCTTGCCATTAGCTGAGTTTGCCTACAACAATAGTTATCAGTCGAGCATTCAGATGGCTCCTTATGAGGCATTATATGGTAGGTGGTGTCGGTCGCCGGTTGGGTGGTTTGAGTCAGGAGAGGCTCGGTTGTTGGGTACAGAGTTAGTGTAGGATACCTTGGATAAGGTTAAGATCATTTAGGATAGACTTCGTACAGCTCAGTCCAAGCAGAAGAGTTATGTAGACCGCAGAGTTCGTGATTTGGCATTCATGGTTAGGGAGCGGGTATTGCTTCGGGTATCGCCCATGAAGGGCCTGATGAGATTTGGGAAGAAGGGCAAGCTAAGCCCTAGATTCATTGGTCCATTTGAGATTCTTGATAGAGTGGGTGAGGTGGCTTACAGACTTGCGTTGCCACCGAATTTATCAGCTGTACATCCGGTGTTTCATGTGTCTATGCTTCAGAAGTATTGCGGACATCCAGCCCACGTGTTAGATTTCAGCAGTGTCCAGTTGGACAAGGATTTGACCTATGAGGAGGAGCCGGTAGCCATATTAGACCGGCAGGTTCGTCAGTTGAGATTGAAGAGTTATCCTTCGGTTCGTGTCCAGTGAACGGTCAGCCTGTCGAGGCAGCTATCTGGGAGTCCGAGTCCGATATGCGGAGCCGATACCCCCATATTTTCCCTGATTCAGGTACTTTTCTAATTTCGTTCGAGGACGAACATTTGTTTTATAGGTGGAGAATGTGATGACCCAAAAATGTCATCTTTAATTTAAACAATTATTAATGTGAATGATGTTCCTTTTTCTATTAACATATCGCTTATGAAGTCACTGTTAGTATTATTTTCATGTGGTGTTACGTTGATTGGATTATGTATGTGTTGTTAGGATTGGATTCTGGGATTCTTCTGACAGGTGGATAGGCCTACTTACAAAGGAAACTCTGGCGAAATTTTTGGAAAATTTGGGAGTTAGAGATGTGTGAGAAAAGAGATAAGTCATGCTAAGTGTTTGGGGGTCGACTCTACTTCTTATCCGAGGACTATTAACATGATGGATACGAATAGGATATGGTGTAAGTGTAAGAGGCATATTATAAATGATTTGAGGTCTAAGGGGAGGCCTAGGTTTAAGCAGAGTTGAAAAATTACACGATGGACTAAAATTTCAAATGTGTACGCACAAGACCTCACTTTGGACGAGCATATCTCTCTCTCTCTCTCTCTCTCTCTCTCTATATATATATATATATATATATATATATAT
>ML330545.1:0-140077 GCA_005239505.1 Nicotiana paniculata | reverse complement strand
GAACTGGGGACCTGGCGTTTGGTGGCTAACGCCTGGCTAACGCCAGGCAAGGGCTGGCGTTTCCGCCCTAACGCTTGGCTAACGCCAGGGTAGGGCTGGCGTTTCAGCCCTAACGCCAGGCAGGGCAGGCTGTTTGGCTCTGTCGCCCGGATATCGCCCGGGTGTCTCCTTTCACGTATTTTTCGACGTATTTGCATCTTTTTGGCCCCGTTTCCATCTCCACTTCACCTACACATGAAATAAACTCCATTAAGCACATAACAAGTGTATTTTTATCATTAATCCGCATAAAATGTAAGGTATATCACATGTTAAACTATGCAATTTAGTCTCGCATCAATGAGCACAAAAGTAAGATTGTATATTCTTTGCCAATGATTGATGATCTTTGAAAATGAATGGGCTCCCCTTTATATAATAGGAGAATCCTAAATAAGGTACATTCCTATTTCTGGCAAGGAATGTAATTTGTACAGCTGTCTACCACCTTGTACAAATTTGTACAAATCTATTCCGGGATTTATGCCTTGAACTTTTTACCATTGAGTGAATCTTGCCCATTCTGTTATAAATCTATAACGGCATTATCCCGAGGTGGGTTTTACTCGGCCTCCAATGTTAAGTGTTTTTACCTTCGAACCTTGCATTCCTTTACTAGTCTCGAGCTCGGTCTACCAAACTTGTTTAATCCATTCGAACTTTGGCTGCCTGCAGTAACCTCTCGAGCCTTTGAAATCGGGCGTATCCGATTTCGACCATATACAGATATTTCACGCGTTTCTTAGAATAAAGTGATAAGAAACGATTTGAATTTTGAATTTTTGAAGTCCCTGATGATGACATCATCCTCATGACACAAGCGTTGAAGTGACCGAAACGTCCCATCGGTTTGCTCTCCCTAAAACATTAAATGCACATCATCCCTGGTCGACAACTAGTGCCAACGAACGGTATCCGGTTTCCTATAAATACTTGGTGATATGACTCATTGAGGATTTTTACTCTCATTTACATCTCTTCTAATCTCTTCTCCTCTTCCGCCACCGGTTCTTCTATTTTCTTAATGCTAAAACCTGCCAAATCTTATCTCCTTCCACCTATTTCTACCAAAATCAATGCCTAAAACTTCTAAAGTTATTCCTCAAAAAGGAAGAACCTCCTATTCTTCCTCCCGTCTGGCCGGTGGCAAGGCACCGACCCTTCATGAATTTTTTCCCGGCGGCTGTACCTTGAAGAAAGACTTCAGCATCGAGAATCCTCCCGATGTCTTTGGCCGGTGCGAGCTCGCTTCGAGATATATATGCTCGATCACAAAGAAGCATCTAGATGCCGTGAGGAAGGAGTGTGGCTGGGGGGACGAGGTCGTGATACAGATCCCCACTCGTGAGGAGGACATTACTACCCACGTGGAAGGGTTCTTAAGTATAAACACTTATCCCTCTACGTTAGGTCCCCTCGATCCAATTGTGATCGAATTTTGCAGAAAATACCAGGTTACCTAGGTCAAATCCACCCGTCTTTTTGGCGGATAGTGATAATGATCTGATTCTTTATCAGCAAGGCCGAGGGGCTCGAGTTCACCCTTAGCCATCTCATCCGTTTGTACTGGCCTCAACGCTTTCGAGGACTAATCAAACTCCAACGCTGGTCGACCAAATCCTTCTTCGCCAGCAATGATGAGGATATGTATCGAAGTTAGATGAGCCGGTTCATCCGAGTGAAGACCACCGATGTCATCCCCGAGGAACAAATGCTGTTCCCCGAGAAGTGGAACTTCGACCGTAAGTGGAGCTCGTTTTCTTAGCACCTTTCTGCATTTATTCTTTGCATAACATTCTTTCCTTCATTTGTAGCGGTCCTTTGTATGCCCCGTGCAGTCCCTGATCTCAAGGACTAGGTCCGGAAGTTAGCTGCTACCTCTTCATATGATAAACGCAGGTGGCGTGACTTGTCAAAGAGCAAGTGGGAAGCAAAACACCATGGTAAAATCCTCGATACTCCCTTCTTTATTGAAGAGTATTCCTTCCTCACACTTGGTTTTTATTTGTGTAGGCATTGGTGATTTTTCCGAGATGAGACCGGCCCCTCTCGGGGAAAAAACGGAGTCCCCGGTCCCAAAGCCCAAAAAGAACAATAAAAGGAAAAGGGCTTCGCAGCTCGAGGACCATCAAGATAAAACAGGGCCTGATCGGAGGCGCAAGAAGAACGTCGTTCATGTGGACATAGATTTAGTCCACCAGGTTTTGGATGACGAGGCTGACGAGGTCGAATATTCGGCTCTAATGACCCGAACTAGAAAATCGGCCGAAGCTGCTAAGCCCTCTAAGCCAGGGATCACATACCGAGGTGGGGATACCTCGAAGGATGAAAAAGATGAAGCTCCTGAATCGCCTGAGGTTATAATTGCTCTGCAATCTCTGACGACTACCACAAAGAAAGCAAGTTTCGAGATGCCCACGACCAAACAAAGCGCCTCAGACGACCTACTCGAGGACCCTCAAGATAAAGCAGGGCCTGCTCGGAGGCGCAAGAAGAACGTCGTTCATGTGGACATAGATTTAGTCCACCAGGTTTTGGATGACGAGGCTGATGAGGTCGAATATTTGGCTCTAATCACCTGAACTAGAAAATCGGCCGAAGCTGCTAAGCCCTCTAAGCCAGGGATCACATACTGAGGTGGGGATACCTCGAAGGATGAAAAAGATGAAGCTCCTAAATCTCCTGAGGTTATAATTTCTCTGCAATCTCTGATGACTACCACAAAGAAAGCAAGTTTCGAGATGCCCACGACAAAACAAAGCACCTCAGACGACCTTCTCGTGGCCTTGACAATAGGTCAATATTTGTCTTTACCAGCTTACTCCGATGAAAAAACCATAAGGGATGCTCAGGCCCAGAAAACGCCCAAGTTAGGTGGAGCCCCTAATGAGGATGGTCCTTTCCAGGGTTGTTTCACTGGCGTCGATGATGCCAATTTCATCGATGCGTCCTCGACCTTCGAACAAGACCAACGTCTCTTCTCTAAGGTAAGCCTCAATTCTCGATGCTGCAACTCTCTCAATGTTGCAATTTTACTTCCTTGCTTTGATTGATCGCTCCTTTTCTTTGTCGGCGTTTACCAAGTTTATGGCTGAGTTGAGCCAATGTGAGGCCGAGCTAAACAAATCCTTGTGAGAGGAGAAGGCCCTCAGGCTCCTTTGTGATCAAAAGGAGGAGGAGGAGCTTTAAAAACTTCGGTCGGAGTTGACCAAGGCTCAAGAATATGAGGACGCAGGTAACTAACGTTTTAAAAAAGTATGGACTTCCCCTCCCAACTTTGGAGGCTAATACTTCATTGTCTCAGCTGCAGCAGAAGGTGGAGATACTGGAGAAGGTTGGAGGTGAGGTTGGCCGGGTCAAAGCCGAGTGCAACCAATGGAAAGAAAAGATGGACCTCCTAGTTGCGACGAAGGAGGCTGCACTAACAAATTTAGCTGTTGTCGAGGTTCAACTTCGTAATGCCAAAGAGAGCAGTTTGGCCCAAGCTGAAAAAGTTGCTGAGCTCGAAGTCAATCTTGCCAAGGCCGAAGCCGAAGTTGCTGAAGCAAGGTTCGAGGCAGGGAAGATTCAGGTTACGACTGATAAAACCGTTGCCGTATACTTGAAAGACACCGAAGCTGCTCAAACGGAGCTAAGAGAAGATGCTACTCAGGAAAATCAAAGTAACGACTACGCTAGGTGCTGATCTTGGAGGGAGACTCTCGAGGAGGTACATACTAGGGGCTTCGATCTTTCTGAGGAGATAGCCCAAGCCAAGGCGGATGAAGCCGATGCCCGATTTCTTATTTCCTCATCTGATGATGATGATGTCGAAGGCGACCAAGGCGGGTCCGAAGATGAAGAGGGGGGCGAAGAAGAGACCATTCCCAATGGAAAGGTTGCCCCCGAGGGAGAAGTAGTTCTAGGAGAAAAGGATGCCCCCAAGAGAGGGTATGCTCCCTCGGTGTAGTTAGGAACTTCCTTTCTGTATATTTTTTATTGTTGAACTATTTGTACGTGCCATCTTTTGAATGTATATATATAAAGAAGAATTTAAATGTTTGCTCAATTTCTCTTGCTTTTCATTCTACGAGCTGCATATTCGATATTCCTCCTTGAATGGTTCCTTAGTATTTTTCCTTTACAATTTCTTGCACTAATTTCATTCTTCGAACGGTGCATTCTAGATTCTATCTCGGATGGTTCCTTTGAAGTTGCCGAGTTTGGGTTCGAATAAGATTTGAACCTTCGGGATATATACCCTTAGTGTCGAACGATGACAGAACTTCGAACCATATTCAAAAATGCTTGTCTGGGCTCAGGGTGATCGAACACTTAGGTTTGGATAAGATGAAATTTTGAATCGTTAGTGTGTCGGTCCTTAGGCTCTTTTTATGTTGTCCCTTAGGCTCTTTTATATCGTCCCTTAGGATCTTTAAAAGCGGATATACTTTTTCCCTTTTTGGCTAAAGACTTAGTAAAAATTTATCATGCCTTAGCATATGTTTTTTAATTCTCGAGGGTTCGATGATCGGAACCCATATTTTCCTAGCTCGTTTGTGCTGAGGTGATTTAACACCTCGGAGGCTGATGTTATGAAAGACTTTAAATTATTTGGGGGCTGATTTTATTGAAAGCCTTGCTTTGCCGAGGGTAGCCTTATTTAACCGATTTTTCAAAGTATTTGAAGGCCATAGTTTATGGCGGAAGTCGGACGTCTCCAAGTCGCGTTATTTTGGCCGTATATTTTTCATATGACCGTAGTCTTTAATATGGTCGTAGCCTTCGGGTATATTCCTTGAAATTGGTTCCCAATAATATTTCGAATTTGTTCGAAATGTTAGTCCCCGAGGGCGATGGCCTTGGCCTTTGCATCGAGGGGTTCCTCTTTGAGGTCTTACGAGTTCGAGTTTACATGATTCAAATGTGTTGACTGTCGATGATAGTCCTCGAGTAGTCAAGATGTACTTGTGTTTCAGATCTTGAGCCTTTTCTCATATGAAATTGTAAGTATGGAGTAGCAAATTTCTTCAAGGCATAAAGCGTTTAATAGAAAATGTGCTTCTTTAAATAACCCATACATGCGTACATATTTTGCCATCAGGGCTCGGTTATTCTTTATGGACACGGTTCCTTCGATCGTTTGGCCCATTACAAAGTTTTCCTATCAAGGCCCTCTTAGGCCTGAAGTATTTTCCTCGATATGTTATTCCCTGAGGGTGATGCCCCCCAGTATTCGAGGTGTATTGAAAAGAAGCCTTGGATACTGTTGAATTCTCCTCAGGTAGCACATAGTTGTTTCCTCGTTGAAAACCTTGCCGGAAAATCGATTTGGGATAAAACCCGATCTAAGGAAAAAAGAGTGCAACACATGCTTTAAAACCTAAGGTCTTCAAGTTGAAGGATGTCTCAACGTCTTCAATCGAGCACATGCAATGAGTTAGTCTCGAATACAAATCAAAAAAGGGGAAGATCATACCTTTAGCTATAATATCGTTTGAGCAGTGATACATTCCAGTTGTTTGGCAATTGTTCGCCTCCCATTGTGCTAAGTTTGTAAGACCATTTTCCAACGACTCAGATTACTTGGTATGGTCCTTCCAAGTTTGGGCCTAGGTTCCATTCGTTTGTGTCTCGAGTATTGAGGGTGACTTTCCTTAGAACTAAGTCCCCCACTTCGAATTGACAAAGGTTGGCCCTGCTGTTATTATACCTCTCGATCCTTTGTTTTTGTGCGGTCATTCGAACAAGTGCAACTTCTCATTTTTCATCTAGTAGTTCGAGGCTAGTGTTCATAGCCTCGTGGTTTGATTCCTTGGTTGCATGCTAAAACCTGTCGCTAGGTTCCCCGACCTCCACTGGAATTAACGCTTCCACAAAGGCACTCCCTAAACCTTAGTAGCCAAAATTCTATGAATCTGATGCTCCCAATGCACCTAATGATATATATACATCCTGCTATAATGCTGGCGATACTACCACAACGGAGGAGATGTGTAGAAATTCATAATCAACTGCCGAGTTAACAAATCCTTGAATATCTCCTCTTGACTAGAATCATCACCTTATTACGAACCAAATAATGGTATTTGTCCTTTAATATATTCCGCATAATCTTGTCGCGCTAATCCCTGATCCAATAATCTCGTCTCACCCAGTATGAACTGCTCAGACAACAAATCACCCCAAACATGACCGACAGTCTCACATGACACCTAACGCGCCAATAGGCCATAACTCGAACATGATACATAGAGAAATGACTCAGGATAAGACTACTCAACTCACGCAACTTATTATGAACTCTTCTCAGAAAGAAGAAAGTAAAACAGAAGAAAAATAAATATAGGAACCTTACTCATCATCACACTGTTGCGGCGTGCAACCCGATCCAAATAACATACCCTTTTAATTGAAACACCTGACTGAGTCTCTAAAGACCCGTAAAATTTCTATGTCTAAAATAATGCCCGAATAGGTCCCTGTGCTGTTATAACTGTAGAAATTCTTAAAAAGGTCCTATTTTGAGTAAAAAGTATCCCAGAACTTGAAAGATTAAATTTTCCAGGAATTGCGCATTATGCGACGCACTATGCGATTGCATAACAGGAATGCGGACCGCATAGTGGTCGCATACCTGGACAGTTTCCTGTCCATTTTGAGGACAGCTATGCGGCCTAGAATGCGATCGCATTTCACGAATGTGGGCCACATAGTTATCGCATTCTTGCCCCATGGTTTTTGCGAGGGAGGTTATGCGACACACTATGCGATCGCATAACAGGTATGCAGACCGCATAGTGGTCGCATACTTGGGCAGTGGGGTTCCCATTTGGCCCATTTGAAGGCCAACTATGCGACAGGAATGCAGACCGCATAGCAGGAATGCGATCGCATTCCTGACCACATCTCTGTGTCGGGGTTCCTATTTTCTAAATTTAAAACCCGACCCCTTATTTTATAAAACACCCCTTCCCTTTATTTTTAACGATTTTCTGACAAAAAATAGAGAGAGAAGAAGAGATTTCTTGAGAGAGAAGGTTTCAACATCATTCAATTTGATTTTTCAAAAATCACTCAAGCCCGAAAATTATCAAGTTATTGTCATCTTCTTCACTCAAAGAGGTAAGTCTTCACCCTATTTCCCCAATTTCTCAGATTTTGTATAAGAATAAAACACATATAGGTTGGTTCTTTAAAAAGAAAAGTGAAACCTTGCATGCATGTGAGTTAAACCCCGTAATCTAGTAAAGGGAAACACAAGTTTGGGTAATTATTCTCAAAAGGGGGTTAGTAGTCTAAGGGGTCACATAGTGTTTGATAAGATGCTCAATTGAGTATAAGATTCCTAATTCTAAGTGAAATATATCACATTGTGGAATAGATTGACAGTGCTAGACGGTCTGGTGAATTGTGATAGAAATTAAAAAGGGGACGACTCGAGGTATGTATGACTAGCTTTAATCTTCGTAGAGTCACCTCGTTGGGGTCCAAACATTCGATATAAGTTCCTTGCTTAGTATATGTGAATTGTGATTTTCTTAGTCGACTATCGTGATAATTGAAACTGTGAAAGGTGATTTCTATGTGATTACTCTGTCATGTGCAAGGTTCGTTAAATGCTTGAGTATGCTGGTATGAAAGAATGGTACGAACTCAAATGTGCAAATGTAACAAGTGATGAAAGGGAGTTGTGAATTGATCTATTTGAAATAAATGACCATAGAAATATCGTATGTGACTCATTGTTGGCAAGGTTTATTGTGGCTTAACTTCATATGGATTGTTTGTTGTAATGTATTTATATTCTTGTTGATGAGCACCTTTGTGATTGAATTAATGGATGATAAAGACTATTGTGAACACATGATTGTTTGGGTGTTACGAAATTGTACTCTTGATGATATGAAGCCATGTGATTGAATTGTGGGCTGTTATTGTTTGCTATGAAATGTGATGGTTCGGTGGGATTGGGTTGCACGCCGCAACAAGAAGTAACAAGGGTGGAGAGGTAACAAGGGTGAAGTGTAAATTGTACGGTGGGATCGGGTTGCATGCTGCAACAGAATTATATAGGTGTAATGTGCTTGTGAGGTGGGATTGGGTTGCGCGCCACAACAGGGGAAGCTATTGAAATAAGAAACCGGGGAAACCTTATTTGTGATTCTCTGTATCTCTGTGCAATATTTTTTTGGGTGTCTTTAACTGCCTCCTATATGTGTATTGTTTGGTTTTACGTAGAGTAAAGTTTGTTTATACATACTAGTACTATTGAATGGTACTAACGTCCCTTTTGTCGGGGGCGCTACATATTTTATATGGATGTAGGTGGGTCCATAGCAGGTAGCTTAGCTCGCTGTTAGTGGTGCCTCCTCCTCATCTTTCAGCAAGTACTAGTGAGCCCCACTTCCTCTCGGGGCTGTGTGTAATTCATGCCATCTCTTTTGAGTTTGTTATGTATTGTAAGGTATAGCCGGTCCTTGTGCCCGAGAAGTATTGTATAAACGCCTAGTATTCGTAGAGGTTCCGTAGACATGATGTGGGTGTATATATATGTATTTTGGGTAGTAACTGTACGTATTCGGAATCGTGGTCTGTATTGGAAAGTTATGTATGTACCTGTGTATGTTTTGTGAATCAGTTGTTGAAATGCTAAAAGAGAAATGAACTTAAGTTTGTAAATCCACGCTTAAATCCTAAGTTGTTATTTCATATGGAATATGGTGCATTGTATATACGGGGGAAACGGGTTGGGTAGGAAAGGAAATCCAGGTCTGCTTGACCGGGTTCACCCGGTTAGGTGCCGATCTCGTCCCTCGATTTTGGAGCGTGGCAAACTTGGTATCAGAGCCTAGGTTTTTAAAAGTGTCCTAGGATGTCTCGGAGCCGTGTCTAGTAGAACCCTTCTTATCGGTGTGTTGTCGACCACATCTATAATTAGGGGGCTGCATGGACATTTAGGAAAGTACCATTTTATTGCTATTCTATATCGTGCGATGTGGGTGGAGGTGAGGTTGTCTATATCTAACTCGTGCATTGTTCCAATTTTCAGTAAATGGCACCCAAGAAGAGAGCTCGACTCGGCCTAGAGGCCAATGCCACCCTAGGAGTGGCCGTGGATTCTTTATCTGATGGTGCGGGTGAGAATGATTCCCCGACCCTGAATCAGCCTGACTCTTCCATCCCAGGCTAGGATATTCCTATTCCTGCTCCAGCGGAGGGTGATATAGTCCCTCCCGCTATTGCTCCTGATTCTTCTTCAGTCCCAGCTTCCATTCCCGGTATCTCTGATGGGGACCTCAAGGGAGCTATTCAGATGTTGACTCAGCTAGTGGCCTCCCAGGCCCAAAGATCACATGCTTCCCCTGCGTCCTCTAGCGAGCAAGGGGATTCTTTGGGTTCCAAGGTCAACCAGTTTATGCGGTTAGCCCCTCTAGATTTCACAGGCACCGACCTAGAGGCTGACCCTCAGGAGTTCATTGACGAGATGTGCAAGACCCTCCAAGTTATGAGGGCTACTGAGATAGAGGGGGTTAAGTTGTCTTCCTATCAGTTAAAGGGAGCAGCGTATTCATGGTTTGAGATGTAGGAGGGGTCCTTTGGGGAGGGGAGCCCTCCGGCAAAGTGGGATGAGTTTGTTGATGCCTTCATGGATCATTTATTGCTTGCCGAGACTATGGCAGCCTGTGCTGTGGAGTTCGAGGTCCTTAAGCTGGGCAACATGAGTGTGTGGGAGTATCATATGGAGTTCGTGCGCTTGTCCAAATATGTCGTTCACATGGTGTCTACTATGGAGGCTAGTGTTCGTCGGTTTGTTCAGGGCCTTGGTCCCTTGGTTGTTAATGAAGCTGCTACAACTGCCTTGCATTCGGATATGAATTATGGGAAGATCGTGGGATTCGCCCAGGCCATAGAGGCTCGGAAGTTGAAGATAATAATGGAGAGGGAGAGTAGTAGTAGGGCTCGGTCAGCGGGCAACCCTGGGAGTTCAGTTGGAGGTGTGAGATCAGCCTTTGGGAGAGGATCATCAGGGCCATCTCAGTCATATGCTCAGTCCTCAGCCAGTGCGCCGCCATCAGGGCACATTTATCACCAGGGAGGTCGTTTTGGACCCGGTTAAGATAGCAGGAGGTTCCATCAGTCGGGTCGTTCAGGTGGGAGGTTCCAGCAGCAGCGGAGGGTCCCATGCCCTAAGTGTGGGAGATATCATACTGAGCCCTGTTACTTGGATATTTCTGTATGCTATAGATGCAGAGTGAGGGGCCATGTTCAGCGAGATTGTCGTGCGCCCAGTCAAGGCATAGGTAGGGGTGCTGTGCAGCCATCCAGTTCTTCATCCTCTACGTCCTCAGCACGCCCTCCAGCACCAACAGGGCGCAGAGCATCTAGGGTTAGAGCGCGGGGTCAAGGGGGACCCAACCAGTTTTATGCTTTGAGGGGTTGCCAGGGCGCCGAGGCTTTCCAGATGCTGTCACAGGTATTCTGACTGTTCAGTCACATGATGTTTATGCTCTTATTGATCCCGGGTCTTCTTTGTCATATGTTACTCCATTTATTGCTTCATGTTTTGGGATAGAACCCGAACAACTTCGCGAGCCGTTCTCTGTGTCGACTCCGGTTGGTGATTCCATTACGGCTGTGAGAGTCTATAGGAATTGTGTTGTCACAGTGCGTGGTCGGGATACCACGACCGATCTTATTGAGTTAGAAATGGTAGATTTTGATGTAATTATGGGAATGGATTGTCTCTATTCGTGCTTTGCTAAACTCGACTGCCGAACCAGAATTATGAGGCTCGAGTTCCCTAATGAATCAGTTATCAACTGGGAGAGGAATAATGTTGTGCCAAGAGGTAGATTAATTTCCTACCTTAAGGCCTCAAAGATGATCAGGAAAGGGTGCATCTATCATTTTGTTTGGGTTGTGGACACCACCTCAGAGGTGCCTGCCCCCGAGTCCGTGCCGGTTGTGAACGAGTTTCTTGAAGTGTTTCCGGACGAGCTTCCTGGGTTTCCACCAGATAGGGAGATCGATTTCGGGATTGATGTATTTCTAGATACGCAGCCAATATCTATTCCACCTTACAGGATGGTGCCAGAAGAATTAAGGGATTTGAAAAAACAATTGAAACATCTATTAGAAAAAGGTTTCATTCGGCCAAGTGTGTCGCCTTGGGGCGCACCGTCTCCTTTTGTCAGAAAGAAAGACTGATCGCTTCGGATGTGTATTCATTATCCGCAACTCAACAAGGTCACCATAAAAAATAAGTATACATTGCCTCGGATAGATGATTTGTTCGACCAGTTGCAAGGTGCTAAATTCTTCTCAAAGATTGATTTGCGGTCCGAGTATCATCAGTTAAAAATCAGGGAGCATGATATTCCTAAGACTGCCTTCAGGACCCGATATGGGCACTTTGAGTTTCTGGTAATGTCTTTTGGGCTAACCAACGCCCCAGCAGCTTTTATGGATTTTATGAATCGGGTTTTCAAACCGTTTCTAGACTCCTTTATGATTGTCTTCCTTGACGATATTCTTGTTTATTCGCGGAGTCAGGAGGATCATGATAATCACCTCAGGGCAGTTCCGCAGACTCTTCATCAACACCAATTGTATGCAAAGTTTTCAAAACGTGAGTTTTGGCTAAAATCAGTCACCTTTTTGGGCCATGTTGTTTCCAGGGAGGGGATTCAGGTTGATCCCCAAAAGATTGCACCGGTGAAGGATTGGCCTAGGCCAACGACCCCCACATAGATTCGTAGTTTCTTAGGTCTAACTGGGTATTATCGGAGGTTCGTGGAGGGATTCTCTACCCTCGCCTCCCCATTGACTAAGCTGACGCAGAAAGAAGTTAAGTTTTAGTGGTCTGATGCATGTGAGAAGTGTTTTCAGGAATTAAAGTCGAGATTGACTTCGGCACCAGTGTTGAACTTGCTAGAAGGTTCAAAGTGATTATTGGTTTATTGTGATGCTTCAAGGGTTGGTTTGGGGTGTGTGTTGATGAAATGTGGTAAAGTTATAGCATATGCTTCAAGGCAGCTCAAGAATCACGAGAAGAATTATCCGACGCATGATTTAGAGCTCGCAGCGGTTGTGTTTGCTTTGAAAATCTAGCGGCATTATCTTTATGGGGTCCATGTGGACTTGTTCACAGACCATAAGAGTCTTCAATATTTATTCAAGCAGAAGGAGTTGAACTTAAGGCAGCGGAGATGGTTAGAATTTCTCAAGGACTATGATATGAATATTTTGTACCATCCAGGGAAGGCGAATGTGCTAGCCGACACTCTTAGTCGGAAATCCATGGGTAGCTTGGCACATTTTGAAGCCGTTCAGAGGCTTTTGGCTCGGGAAATTTATCAGTTGGCCAGTCTGGGGGTCTGTCTTTCGGGCTCAGATGAGGGGAATGTCGGGGTACGTAATGGAGCGGAGTCTTCGCTTGTAGCAGAATTCAAGGGAAAGAAATTCAGGGATCCGTCTTTGGCACAATTGAGGGAAGCAATTATGAATCACAAGACTTTAGCATTCTCACTCGGCAATGATGACGGTGTCCTGCAGTGTCAAGAAAGGTTATGTGTTCTAGATTGGATGATCTCCGGGAAAGGATAATGGTAGAGGCTCATAATTCCAGGTATTCCGTACACCCAGGTTCTACAAAAATGTACCACGATCTCAAGGAAATTTATTGGTGGAATGGTATGAAGAGGGGTGTGGCGGACTTTGTGGCTAAGTGTTCAAATTGTCAGCAAGTGAAGGCCGAGCATCAGCGGCCCGATGGGTTCACGCAGCATATGGAAATACCAATGTGGAAATGGGAGATGATCAATATGGACTTTGTGGTAGGGTTACCTCGTACTATATGTAGGTTCGACTCTGTTTGGTTAATAGTGGATCGGCTCACGAAATCATCTCACTTCTTGCCAGTCAAGTCCACCGATACTGTAGAACAGTATGCACAGTTGTATATCAAAGAAATAGTTAGGCTCCATGTCACTCCAGTATCTATTATCTCAGATCGAGGGGCCCAGTTCATAGCTAACTTTTGGAAGAAATTTCAGCAAGGTTTGGGTACTCAGGTAAATCTTAGCACAACATTCCATCCATAAACTGATGAACAGGCAGAGCGGACCATTCAGACGCTTGAAGACATGTTACGGGCTTGTGTATTAGATTTCAAGGGTAGCTGGGATGATCACTTTCCGCTTATAGAATTTGCTTATAATAAGAGTTTCCATGCTAGTATTCAGATGGCCCCATTTGAGGCATTGTACGGAAGGAGATGTAGGTCTTCGATCGAATGGTTTGAGGTTGGTGAGGCAGAATTGTTAGGACCGGATCTTGTGCGCCAAGATATGGAAAAAGTTAAAGTCATTCAGGAAAGGATGAAAACTACTCAGAGTCATCAGAAATCCTATGCGGACGTTCGTCGTAGAGATTTGGAATTCCAAGTATATGATTGGGTATTCTTGTAGGTGTCTCCCGTGAAGGGAGTAATGCGGTTTGGGAAGAAAGGAAAATTGATCCCAAGGTATGTCGGGCCATATATGATTGCTCAAAGGGTAGGACAGGTGGCTTATAGGCTGGAATTGCCCCCTGAAATGTCATTAGTGCACCCGGTGTTCCATGTGTCTCTGTTGAAAAAAGTGGTTGGAGATCCATCAACCATCGTGCCAGTTGAGACTATTGAGGTTAATGAATAATGATCGTATGAAGAGGTTCCGTTTTCTATTCTTAATAGGCAAGTCCGCAGATTGAGGAACAAAGAAATTGCTTCAGTTAAAGTGTTGTGGCGAAGTCAGCAAATTGAGGAAGCCACGTGGGAAGCAGAAAATGAAATGAAAGAAAAATATCCCCATTTATTTGAATAAGTCTAGTAGTGATCGTGCAAATTGTCATCTCTAAGCGATTATATGTTATGTTCAGTTTTGCACAAAAGCACCCCATTTTCCCCTAATTGCTCTACTATTGTAACTTCTCAAGTTGTGCCATAGCTGTGTATGTTGTGACTATTCGATTAATGTGCAACCCCTTGGAGTAAATGAAATTATGTGAAACTCATGTGATGGTTAAATGATTAATTGAAGTGTAGATTAGTTATGATTAATTAAAGTGCATATGGGATGTTGAAGTAATTGAATTATATGGGACTTGTCCAGGTGACCAAATGATATGCAAGGCCATCAAATAACAAGTTATGTGTGGAATTGGTTAATACCTGGACAGTTTCCTATCCATTTTGAGGACAGTTATGCGGCCTAGAATGCGATCGCATTTCACGAATGCAGGCCGCATAGTTGTCGCATTCTTGCCCCATGGTTTTTGTGATTGAGGTTATGCGATGCACTATGCGATCGCATAATAGGTATGCGGACCGCATAGTGGTCGCATACCTGGGCAGTGGGGTTCCCATTTTAGCCCATTTGAAGGCCAACTATGCGACAGGAATGCGGACCGCATAGCAGGAATGCGATCCCCTGTTTTATAAAACACCCCTTCCCTTCCTTTTTAACGATTTTCTGACCAAAAATAGAGAGAGCAAAGAGAGAAGCTTTCAACATCATTCAATTTGATTTTTCCAAAATCACTCAAGCCCGAAAATTATCAAGTTATTGTCATCTTCTTCACTCAAAGAGGTAAGTCTTCACCCTATTTCCCAAATTTCTTAGATTTTGTGTAAGAATAAAACACACATAGGTTGGTTCTTGAAAATAAAAAGTGAAATCTTGCATGCATGTGAGTTAAACTCCGTAATCTAGAAAAGGTAAAAACAAGTTTGGGTAATTATTCTCAAAAAGGGGTTAGTAGTCTAAGGGGTCACATAGTGTTTGATAAAATGCTCAATTGAGTACAAGATTCCTAATTCAAAGTGAAATATGTCACATTATGGAATAGATTGACGGCACTAGACGGTCCGGTGAATTGTGATAGAAACTAAAAAGGGGATGACTCGAGGTATGTATGGCTACCTTTAATCTTCGTAGAGTCACCTCGTTGGGGTCCGAACATTCGATATAAGTTCCTTGATTAGTATATGTGAATTGATTGTCCGGTTGTGTTGAGGTATGAGATTTCATTCTCTGATTTTCTTAGTCGACTATCGTGATAACTGAAATTGCGAAAGGTGATTTCTATGTGATTACTCTGTCATGTGCAAGGTTCGTTAAATGCTTGAGTATGTTGGTATGAAAGAATGGCACGAACTCAAATGTGCAAATGTAACAAGTGATGAAAGGGAGTTGTGAAATCGATCTATTTGAACTAATTGACCACAGAAATATCGTATATGACTCATTGTTGGCAAGGTTTATTGTGGCTAAAATTCAAATGGATTGTTGTTTGTAATGAATTTATATTCTTGTTGATGAGCACCTTTGTGGTTGATTTAGTGGATGATAAATACTATTGTGAACACATGATTGTTTGGGTGTTATGAAATGGTACTCTTGATGATATGAAGCCCTGTGATTGAACTGTGGGCTGTTATTGTTTGCTATGAAATGTGATGGTTCGGTAGGATCGGTTTGCACGCTGCAACAAGAAGTAATAAAGTTGGAGAGGTAACAAGGGTGAAGTGTAAATTGTATGGTGGGATCGGGTTGCACGCCGCAACAGAAATGTAAGGTGGGATCGGGTTGGACGCCGCAACACGAAGTGATAAGGGTGGAGAGGTAACAAGGGTGAAGTGTAAGTTGTACGGTGGGATCGGGTTGCACACTGCAACAGAAGTAATAAGGGTGTAATGTGTTTGTGAGGTGGGATCGGGTTGTGCACCACAATAGGGGAAGCAATTGAAATAAGAAACTGGGGAAACCTTATTTGTGATTCTCTATATCTCCGTGCAATATTTGTTTAGGTGTCTTTAACTGCCTCCTATATGTGTATTGTTTGATTTTATGTAGAGTATAGTTTGTTTATACATACTAGTACTATTCAATGGTACTAACGTCCCTTTTGCCGGGGGCGCTATATCTTTTATATGGATGTAGGTGGGTCCATAGCAGGTAGCTCAACTCGTCATTAATGGTGCCTCCTCCTCATCTTTCAGCAAGTAGTGCTGATCTCCACTTCCTCCCGGGGCCATGTGTAATTCATGCCATCTCTTTTGAGTCTGTTATGTATTGTAAGGTATAGCCAGGGCCTTGTTGCCGACAAGTATTGTATAAACTCCTAGTATTCGTAGAGGCTCCGTAGACCTGATGTAGGTGTGTGTGTATATATATATATATATATATATTGGGTAGTAACTGTACGTATTCAGAATCGTGGTCCATATTGGAAAGTTATGTATGTATTGTGTATGTATTGGGAATCAGTTGTTGAAATGCTAAAAGAGAAATGAACTTATGTTTGTAAATCCACTCTTAAATCCTAGGTTGTTATTTCATATGGAATATGGTGCATTGTATATACGGGGGAAACGCATTGGGTAGGTAACGCAATCCAGGTCCGCTTGACCGGGTTCACCCAGTTAGGTGCCGGTCTCGTCCCTCAGTTTTAGGGCGTGACAGAGTCACTACCCTTACAACTCGCCTATGCCTTAAGCATAAATCCTGAATCTTTCAAAGCCTATCCCTGGTCCGATAGGACTAACTTTTGCTAACATTTATCGAATCACATGCACAATTACCATTTTACTCCTTTCCCTTAGCTGTAATAACTTGCCAACACGCTGACAATCTGCAACCCCATGAGAAGACAATCCTACCACCCAACTGCAGATGGTGGGACTCCCCCACTTAGCCTGAAGCTACTCCTTGCACCACTCTAGACCCTGCTGAGATCCTTTCTCCTTTGTTAGCATGATCTTGCTCAACCAATCCGTCCAATTCTTCCAAATTCTCTTGTTAACACTCCCTAAAAACTCAAATTCTCTAGAATCATTCACACATTCTGCCTCCTACCGAATATCCCCCTAGAATCCCTCACAGAGACTTGCCAACCACACAACCGCTAACCTACTCACAGGAGATAACCCACTTGTGGAAATCACCAACTGACACCTTCCAACAACGCCGTACTGCACACCCTCTACAACACTAATATCCCATCCTAAGCCTGTTCTCATTCACCAACTTTACCAGTCCGTCCGCTCCTCATGGACATCTACTAAATGCACTAACATCTTCAGATTCACCGCCACATAGCGTCCTTCTTCATTCCTAACGACTCCTCCCTGTTGTACCCAACCTTCCGCCGAAATAACCCACATTTAAACTTAAGCTCGTAGACCCAGTCACTATCCACTAAAACTCTCCAACCTTCCCTCAAGGTAGGCATCTATCTTACCACTGAACTCCTATGCTACACTGCCACTCTCCCCCTTGTTAATTTCATTCCTTTAAACAACTGCTTGATTTCCGTTCCTTACACCTGGCCTCTTAGAAAAGGGAACCACCGCCTAGCACTTCGTCGTATGCTGCCCAATTGCTGCCTTAATTCAATATCATTCTCTGTAGCTCTTTAATCCAGCAGTTTGCCACGACTTCAAACTCTTCGAAGATCATTTATCTCGAGCTGCTTTCATTTTCAACACTTATCCAGTATAGAACCACCGGACCTCACAGTCTCTTCCAACCGCATTCTTCAATACTTCTTCACAATACTCTGGCCCCATGCACCCGAAGAAACCATGGCACTGACGAACTTAACACATTCCATTCGATCAAGGACGACGATAACACATCACAAGTGAATATTCCACCTCACTCGAAAACACCAAGTCTTACTGCTTTATCAATCCAAAACCTGATCATTTATAGTCCAAATGCCTTTCCTCTGCCAGAACTAAAATGCTGAAATCTCGAAATCTTTCCCTGAGAAAACCTCCCTTCAAACCATTCATCAGGACTCAACATATGGGCAAACGCTCTATCATCATATCAACATCGCGCGATAACCAATCGTAAACATCATCACTACCTTAGCATAGCTTTAAGGCTCTCAAAAACATAGCTACTGAGCTGAAACAACATATTATCCTTTCGCAGGGCAACGACAATAGCCTCAATCAACTTCGCAGGGAGAAACATCCCGCACCACACCCATAGCACCATTTCAATTCCTCAAATTCCTAATTCATAGTAAGTGCTCTGCGACGTGTAAGATTGAGTAGGAATAAACATAGGCATAACACTCAAAGGAATCAAATCGCACGACGAGGAATCAAGAAGGGGAGTACTCCTAACAGTCCTGTAGCCTCTCGAAGATAAGTATAGACGTCTCCGTACCGATCCACAAGACTCTACTAGACTTGCTCATGACTTGTGAGACCTAAGGGAACCTAGTGCTCTAATACCATGTTGTCACGACCCAAAATCTATTAAGGTCGTGATGGCGCCGGACACCATCGTCAGGCAAGCTAATAATTGATTAGTTGAAATAAATTCCTATTTTAACTTTTTTTTTGAAATCATTACCTCTAACTTATTACAAAATAACTAATTAAAATCCGTTAAGTAGATACGATGGTTTAAATATTCCACTTTTAGCAAATATAACCCAAACACATTCCAGAAACCGGTGACACAAGTACATGAGCATTTTCTAAGAATTTATACAATCATTACAAAGCTTGTCCGAGATACAAAGTGGACAATGGAATTTAAAACACAATTAATACAATACGAGGGAGACTCTGTCAGATACGAATCGCCTCCGGATAATGCAACTCGCCTAAGTCTCCAAACCAGCCACATCACTGTAAAGGTACATGTGCAATAAAAATGCACAGCAAGTGTAGCATGAGTACGAAAATAAAGTGTACTTAGTAAGTCGCCCGCCTAACTTCAGAGAGGTAGTGACGAGAGGTCGAATTAGACACTTACTAGAGGTCAATTTAGTATATTCAAGTGAGACACTAAGCATGAATGTCATAGACAATTTATTAAATCAGGAATAAACAATATCAACTCCTTTCACATTTAACACTTTAAATCTTCGTCATTTCAGTTGACAATTTAAATTATGATCAGGGATAAGAAACATCAGACTTATTTCACATTTTACACATCAATTATCCTTCCTCATAACTGGCCACTAAAATTCCTTAGGCCGATAAACATGTATAAATCACAGCAAATACGCAGTAAATATCATGCGCAAGCAATGCCGAGGGTCGACGGCCCGAACCAACATAAACATAAAATGTGCACTGCCGAGGGTCGAACGGCTCGAACTATAGATGCATCTATTTTCGCCGCTCGCGAATCAATCATGCGACTTGATCAACATAATAATAAGGCTAACCTGCTCGCGAATCAGACCTGCGACTCAGGTGCTCATATGTACACGTATTCACATAATAAATCCGCATTTTAATCAAGAAAATAGCTTCTCAGGAAATGATAAAATCCTCTTAAAGGAACACGAAAAATAGCATTTAAATCTTTGTTTTGAAACTCATTTGCCAAGTTTAATAATATTTAATAATATAACCTTATCAGGTATACAATTATCCACAGAGGAAATCAGTTCTCTTTCTAGATGATTAAGAAAATGAACTCTAGTCTTCTTAGATATTCAATTATTATTTCGATTATATTAGCAGTCTAATATTACTGGCAAGATCACAGATACAACATGTAAGGCATGCTAGTAGGTCCTAGGCTACCCGGACATGTCATAACAGTAGCTATGCATGGACTCCCATCACCTCGTGCGTACGTAGCCCCCGCAGATAGTAGCACATATTTAATTAGTTCACTTAGGGGGACAATTCCCCTTCACAAAGTTAGAAAGGAGGCTTACCTCGCTCCGAAGTTCCATAACCGGCTTCCAAGCCCTTCTGACGACTCCAATGGACGCACAACGTCCCAAAACTGTTCAAACAATGACACACCAATGAAAATATACTTTAATATTTGCAACAATTCAAATTATATAATTTCCCAACTCCGCTAAGTGAATTGACCAAAATGCCCTCGGGCCCACGTGCCCGGAATCCGAAGTTTCTCGAAGATATATTCTACCCATAGCTTTACTAGTTCAAATATACATTTTACTCTAAATTTATTGCTCAAATTCGTGATAGAAATCCAAAATAGCATTTTTAGGTTTTTCTTCAAAATTTCCCAATTTTTCCTACTAATTTCCATGTCCAATCCGTGCATATAACTTGTATTTAACTTAAAAACATGAAGAAATTACTTACCTTGACAGTGTTGATGAAATTCCCCTCTTGAAGCTCTCCTAAAATCGCCTAAGCCATGAGAAAAATGAGAGGAATGGCCAAAATCCCAGTTTTAAAACATTATGCCCAGGCCATTTTTCGCACATGCGAACCGACCTTCGCACCTGCGCCCAAGAGCCCGCACCTGCGGCTTCCTTCTCCTCCAGCCGGATCCACACCTGCGACCCATTACCCGCATCTGCGCCTTCGCAGGTGCGGAAATTCCATCGCACCTGCGATCCCAGCCAAGCCAGCCCACTCTCGCACCTGCGTCGCCAAAGCCGCACCTGTGGTCACACCAGACACCAGCAGCCCAGCTCCTCTTCTAACTTCAAATTTGATCCGTTAACCACCCGAGGCCCCCGGGACCCCGTCCAATCACACGACTCAGTCCCATAACATCCCACGGACTTGCTCGAGGCCTCCAATCACATAAAAAAAATGCCGAAATCACGAATCGCACTCAAACTCAAACTTTATGAACTTTAAAATTTCCAACTTCTATATCCGATGCCAAAACCTATCAAATCACGTCCGATTGACCCAAAATTTTGCACGCAAGTCATATTTGACATTACGAACCTGATCCAACTTCCAGAATCGTATTCCGACCCCGATATCAAAATTTCCACTCCCGATCGGATTTCTCAAAAACCTTCAAATTCCTATCTTTAGCCAAACGACTTCAAAATAACCTACGGACATCCGAATTCACTTCCAATCGCGCTCCCGACTCCAGAATCACCATAAGAAGCTATTCCTAGGCTCGACTCAAACGGACATCAGTATCACAGAAATGCGCTTCAAGCCAAACATAGGAATTTTTCCTCAAAATGCTGACTTCCACAATATACGCCGAAATGCTCCCGGGTTATCCAAAACCCGATCCGGACATACGCCCAAGTCCGAAATAATCATGCAAACCTGTAGAAACCTTCAAATCCTGATTCTGAGATTGTTTACTCAAAATTTCAATCTTGGTCAATTTCTCCAACTTAAGGCTTCTGAAATGAGAATTGTCTTTCCAATTTGAGTCTAAACTTTCCGAAACTCGATTCCGACCACTCCTACAAGTCATAATACTTTAAATGAAGCTGCTCATGACCTCAAACTGCTGAACGACGCGCTAGAGCTCAAAATGACCGGTCGGGTCGTTACAACTGATTATGATAAAACACATTATTTTACGCTTGTTCTTGTCATGAATTTTTGCTTTCAGGTTAAAACATGTCAAACTCACAAAACGCATCCGCACAGGGCGATAATGGCCTCAGACTGCACGGGGAAAATGAAAATATGGTTGCCCCAGGAGTCGAGGTGCCACAGGCTAATCTAAGGGGAGCACCGGTTGCCAATCCAGTCGATGTCAGTTTGCACGTTTCCCTAAATACGAACCTAGGCGCAAATATCGATGGAAGTATACACAAAGAAGGCCGATCTAGTGGCCAAGGAACATAAGGTAGAGGAGACGAAGGAGTTAGTCTCCAAGTGATATTCGAGATGCTTCAGGCTCAGCAAGTCGCTATTGCTCTGTTACAAAATCAACATAGAGCTCCGAATAGGGTCGAGCCAAAAATTACTCGCCGTACCGAGACAGTACCAGAAAGGTCGAATGTAATGAATCGAGAACTGATCCTGCGGTAATGAAAATGCTCGAGGAGCTCACCAAAAGAATTAAATCAGGGGAGAAGAAAATCGAAGCCAACGACAAAAAAATGGAAACATACAACTCCCGAGTTGATCAGATACCGGGGGAACCGCCAATCTTGAAAGGGATGAATTCGAAGAAGTTTGTACAAAAGGCGTTTCCTCCAAGTGCGGTTTCGAAGCCTTCCAAAGAAGTTTCGTATGCCAGACATACCTAAATATAATGGGACCACCGATCCTAACCAGCGTTGATAACCAATTTTTCCTAAAGTAATTTTCAAATTGCATATATACCTTCAAAATCATACATTAGTATCAATTGGTATTTTTCACAATTTTTCTACATTTTTTTAAATTTGTCTAGTAATTTTTATTTCTAATAAATAATTACAAAAATTGCATCACAAACCGTTTTAAAGACATTTCTTGATTTAATTTATTATTTTATGGTTCTATTAAGTCCAAATTATTCCATAAATAGCCAAATTAGAACCTTTTGGCTATAATTATAATAACTTTGCAATTATAGCCCATGCATATAATTCTGTACTATTCTTTTACCAGAAATTAGTCTTTTGTACTTTAAATACTAAATAATCATTTTTCGAAATATTTCTATGTATGAAAGTCATTTTTTATAATTAGTAACTATTTTATGAAATATTTTAATTAATTTATCTTGGTATTTAACAAATGGCCCTATTATATTTCAATTATAGCCTATATAACCAGTCCAAACGCCTAATTAAACTAGCCCAATATGCCCAGGCCCAAATCCTACCCCTACCCGACCCAATTCCACTCAGATCCTAGCCGTTGATCATTTTTGATCAACAATCAATATTATCTATTTCCTTAATTAATCTAAAGACTACCCCCTCCCAAACCCCTCACTTCTCTCACACTCCGCCATCACCCCTTCCCCTTCTCTCTCAAATCCCCTCTGACCTAACCCTAAATCTCACCTCGCCGTCGCTTTCCGTCGTCGACTTTGGTGTATTCTTAGCATCCTCAAGCCTCTAATGGCTCTCCTATGCCGGGTTTCTGCTGTCTTTGAGTGCCAGTCCACTTATGACTTTGACCCCGTCCTGGCCTGTCTCAGGCCTTCATAGCTCGATCTCCAGTAAGAGCTTCCTATTTTTTTTTAGCTAAACCTATGGTTTCTAAGTCGGTATCTTCATCTTTGGGTTATTTCCTCGAAACCCTAATTTCGTCTCTTAAACTTCTCAGATTTGTACAGATCTTAGATGAGCCAAACTTATTTCATGTGTTTTCTTATGAAAACTTCTGATTTTCAAACGATGTTTCATTTTTATAAAAAACTAGGGTTTCTTGAAAACCTTTTCTTCAAAATGTTTCTGATTTTAGATGTTTAATCCCTTTCTTATGTGTTTTCGACCGCTTTTTGTTAAGTTTTTCTTAACCCTAATTAGTTATGTTAAAATCCCCAATTTTTGGCACTTTGTTTGGGATTCTGAAGTTCGTCCTTGATTATTTGCTACATGATTTTGCTATGTGTTTAACTCTCATGATCTCTTCTTCGTTTAATTTGAACGCCTTGTGATTTTACCCTAGTATGTCTATTAGGGTTTCAGATCGATTCTTTCTGTTTATACTTGATTTTTCTGCTTATTCTCGGAAACCTATGTTATTTTTTCCTTAAAATCAATATTATGTCGATTCTTTGATTCCCTAGTTTACTATGGTGATACCTATGTGCTGATTTTCTCAATTATTTCCATATTTTATAGCCTTTAATTATTTCTTACCTTATTCTGTAATTAACCGTGTTGTTTATTGATTCTCACTAGTTATTTCCTTGATTGAACCTTTGTGTATTTACCCCTAATTACCTACTTTGTACCTGGATTATTCGAATTCTTTCCTTAATTGTTACCTGCTCTTTACCGTTGGTAAATTACTCCCTTAATTAAGGGATTACCTTACTGATGTTGTTCTTAATTGATTCTGTAATTGTACTTAATTGCTGAACCATTGATTGTTTACCTTATTTACCTAGCTCTCAACTACTATATATACCCTTTTCTATTCTCACTAACACACAGACTCTAGTTTAAAAGAAACTCTCTTCACTTAAAAGGCTCTCTTTGTTCTTCTCTTTTACTTACGACTTTCACTGCTCTAGCCGGCTGTAAGCCAAGGATAGTTATTATACAACTTATGCTCTATACTCTGTGCTTTCTCTCCTTAAATGGTATGTCCTGATTCAATTTCAAAGTCCAAACTCTATGTGTTCTATTGCTGCTTTAGTTCATTGATTTCCAGTCTTGTTCCTGCTTACTATCTAGTTGTTCAATATGTAACTAGCATGTCTAAATTACATTGCTTAATTACTGTTTCACCTAGCATGTCTGAATTTGGTTCTGTTAAACCTATGATTAGTATGTCTAATTCTGCCTACTACTTTATCCAGCATGTTTCAATATGCTTGTTAAGTATGTCAGCATGTTTGAATTAGGAATGCTTATGATTGTTTGCCTAATATGTTTACTTAGGTTCTGGTTTAATCTGCTTTGCTAAGGTGTCTAGTATCCCAAAGTAACTCTGGTTCTATGCTTAACTGGTCCAGTACATTTTCCACATGGTTATTCTGTGATCTTTGCTCTATGCCTCCACCGCCAACTGTATGACTAACTTCTTAATCCTATAAAACTCTTGAAAACTTCTGTGCATTCTATTGTTTATTTGCTGCTACTTCTATGTGTCCCCAATTCCCATAACCCCCGTGAAATTCTTTGTTAAGTGCTGTCGGACCTGTCTGTCCTGTAGCCAATTAGGTTGTTTGCTGATTTTCTATAAGTGTTCACATTGTTTTCAAACTACTTTAACTACTAAATCGGTTCTACTTTTCTTTAGAAAAACTCTTTCTTATAGAGTCAATTCAATATTGTTTTCTTGTCAAAACCTTTTCAAAACTATGTCAAGCACTCTCACTTTACTCCTAATTCCCTAGGTTCTGCCCCTCCAGTGTGTGTATTGCCTTGGGATCCTCTTGAGATGCCTTTGAACTCTGGCACACTGGGGCTGGTCCTTCCACACTGCACTTACTCAATCCCTGTTATGAAAAGTCTAGGTGTGAGCGCTATCCGGGATCCTTGAGGTCCTTAGGGAACTCTGACACACCTAGACATGAAAATGGCTATGAAACTTTTGGCATTTGCAGTTATGGAAGGCATGGTATTGTCAGGACACATTTGGGCCTGCTTTAGGCTCCCTATAGTTTAACTTCTTCTCTTTTTATTTATGTAATTCATTCAGCTATTGGTCTGTAATAATTATTTGTAAACAGATATTGGGGATGCCCAGTGAAAATGGGGAGGGTTGCTGTATAATACTGTTGATATTATTAGGTAGAAAGCATGATTTAGGCTTTACATTCTTTTATATTTGCATTAGAATCTATGCCCTAGGAACAATGTGTTCATCCAAATCATGCTAATCATTGCATTAGATATCATGTTTCTAGGACTTTACATTTATTGTTTCAACATATCACATGTCACTAGCATATGTTTTAACGTTGTATCAGCTCACCATTTAGAGATCCTATTCCTAGGTCACTAAATAAACTGGACATAAAACTGTCATTCTTGTGTGCATTTAGATACCATGCTCTAGGATTCTGTTTGCATTTGTTTGAATACGCCTAGTTTAACTAACTGATCCATTACAAGGTATAAAAAAGTCTCACATATAATTGTCATGTTTCTAAATAGAACTGGTATCAAATACTTTCAATCTCAGATTTGTATCACCTAGAACGACATGTTGTAGGTTAACTACTTTCAAAACTGTTAAACACCTCCTGTAATTTCGATTGCATATAATCTCATGCCTAGGCAAGCCTTAGGTAATTAATTGTTATAAAAAATGGAAACTGCTTTGATCATGTTTACTGCTTAAAGGCTAACAGGTTTAAAATCAGTAGGTAAACTGATTGGGGCCCTGTCGTTAAAGTTTGTATGAAATAGTGGTGCATATTCTTGTGCATTGATGTCACTTAGATATCCTGTCTTAGGATCCTTTTTCTAATAAAACTGCCTTTGTCTGTATTTGAGCCGTGCTGTTTATTTGCATTATGTGTGGAGTTGAATCTAAGCTTTTTAACTACTTCTGTCACTTATCTGCTAGTCCTACTTGTTCTTGCCTGTCGCCTAGAATATTTTCCCTTTTAGCACCTTAGGGGGTTGTCTAGAACTGCCCTGACTTAGAGGTCCTATACTCCTCCAGGACTACAAGGAAGGGACAGGTAACAACGCGCTTAGAGCTTGTTAAATAAAACTCTCTTAATAACGCTAAGGGGTGGGATAATGGGTAGAAAAGGATATGATGACCTGTGCGCTAATGTAACATGTTGCCTCTCATTGAGAAGTGATTACCGGTCATTGCACAAATATGATCCTATAGGATAAACAACTTAGGACCTCCCTTATACTTTACATATGTGTGCTTAGACTGCTAATCTGTTAAGACCTTTATTTGTTTACATTTGTGTGCTTATACTGTCTACTTGCTTCTTGAATAATTCATGAAATAGGTTTGGTCGGGACCCACAGTTGTAGACTCTGAGGGATGCCTAACACCTTCCCCTTGAATTAACTTCAAGACCTTACCCAATCTCTGGTTATACAAATTGGTGTTATAAATGACCCGTAATAGGTGCCCTAACGCACCTTAATTTGTTAGGTAGAGACTCTTCGAACTCCTTATACCCCTTTTCCCAAAAGGAAATGAGTTGTCCCAATAATGTCAAAAACCCTGACTAATCCGAAAGGAGAGGAAAAAAGGGGGGCGCGACAACCAGCATGTTACTTCATATACATGCGCCATTAATGGTAAAGATTTAGACAATGACGAAATTGAATATGTACTGTTGAAAAGGTTCGGAGAGACCCTTTCTAAGGGAGCAATGATTTGGTATCACAACCTTCCACCAAATTCTATCGATTCATTTGCCATGTTAGCAGATTCTTTCGTAAAGGCGCACGCCGGGGCCATAAAGTTCACAATAAAGAAATCAAACCTTTTCAAGGTAAGACAAAAGGATAATGAACTGTTGAGGGAATTCGTGTCCCGATTTCAAATGGAATGCATGGAGTTTCCACCGGTCACAGATGATTGGGTCGTTCAAACTTTCACCCAAGGGTTGAACGAACGAAGTTCGATAACATCACGACAGTTGAATCAAAATTGGTTCGAGTATCCAACTATAACTTCGGCAGATGTGCATAATCGATTAATCAAAGATCATGGTCGAGGACGATCAACTAGGAGCCCCCTCCGGTTCAGTACATCCAAACAAGTCAATAGTTAAAAATTAAAGGGACGTCGATAGGGAGCCAAGGTCGAACAGAGACCGATATCAACCATACACCGCAGATCGAAGGAACAATGGTCCAGGACGTAGGTAAATTTTCATCATTTCAAGGAATGGACTTTACAGCATGTACCTCGAGAACAAAACACTGAGGCTGATGCGCTTGCAAATTTGGGGTCATTGGTCGAGGAGGATGAGATCAGCTAGGGGACTGTCATTCAACTCTCGAGGTCCGTGATCGAGGAAGGTCATGCTGAGATAAATTCTACAAGCTTAACATGGGATTGGAGGAATAAATATATTGAATACTTGAAAAACGGAAAGCTCCCATTGGACTCTAAAGAATCGAGGGCCCTACGAACCAAAGCTGCCCGATTCACATTGGCTGAAGATGAAACATTATACAGGAGAACATTTGACGGACCATTGTCAGTATGTTTGGGACCAGGGGCATCGATTATGTTCTACGAGAGGTCCACAAAGGCACTAGTGGGAACCACTCCGTCGCCGAATCACTGATTCATAAAGTCATTAAAGTGGGATACCACTGAGATAGCATGGAAAAAGGCTCTAAGGAGTTTGTTCGTAAATGTTATAACTGTCAAAGCTTTGCACCGATGATCCACCAGCCCAGAGAACAACTTCATTTGGTCCTATCCCTATGGCCATTCATGAAATGGGGGATAGACATCGTCGGCCCTCTGCCATTGGCCCCAAGTAAAACTAATTTCATTTTATTTATGACTGACTATTTCTCTAAATGGGTTAAAGCACAGGCTTTCGAGAAAGTCAGAGAGAAACAGGTTATAAACTTCATCTGGGATCACATTGTATGTCGACTCGGGATACCCGCCGAAATAGTATGTGACAATGGAAAATAATTTATCAGTAGAAAAGTGACAAAATTCCTCGAAGACTATAAAATAAAAAGGATATTGTCAATGCTGTACCATCCTAGTGGGAATGGACAGGCCGAATTGACGAACAAGACTATCATCCAAAACTAAAGAAAAGGTTGAACGATGTTAAAGGGAAATTGAGAGAAATTCTACCCGAAGTCCTTTGGCCATATCGAAAAACATCGAATTCCAGTACAGGGGAAACTCCGTTTTCCCTAGTATAGGGCTCCGAGGCCTTGATCCCAGCCGAAGTTAGGGAATCCAGTGCTAGGTTTCGACATACAACAGAAGAATCAAATCACAAGGCTATGAATGCTAGCCTCGAATTATTAGATGAAAAACGAGAAGCTGCACTCGTTCAAATGGTCACACAAATGCAACGAATTGAAAAATACTACAATAGGAGAACAAACCTTGCCACTTCAGAGTCGAGGACTTAGTCCTAAGGAAAGTCACCATCAACAATTGAGATCCTAATGAAGGGATGCTCGGCCCGAACTGGGAAGGACCCTACCAAGTCCTCGACATTGTCGGAAAAGGGTCTTATAAGCTAGGAACGATGGACGGCGAACCACTGCCAAACAATTTGAACATATCACTTCTCAAACGATATTATTGCTAAGGTATGACTTCCTCCCTTCTTTCATTTATATATTCAATGCTAACTTACTTCATGTGTTCGACCAAAGACATCGAGATTTCAGGTTTTAAAGTACGCGTTGCACTCTTTTTCCCTTAGATAGGTTTTTATCCCAAATGGTTTTCTCCGACGAGGTTTTTAACGAGGCAATAATTATGTGCTACCTGAGGACAATTCAATAGTATTCGAGGCTTCTTTACAATAAACCTCGAATACTGGGGGGGGGGGGATCACCCTCGAAGGTTATATTTTCGAGGAAAGCACTTCATGTTAAAGGGTCTCGATAGGAAAAATTTGTAATGGGCCAAACAATTGAATGAATTGTGTCTATATAGATTAGTCGAGCCCCGATGGAAAAACATGTTCGCATATATAAATTATTCAAAGAAGCATTCTTTCTGTATCAAATATCGTGTCTCAAAGAAATTTTTCTACTATATGAGCTCCAATACTTATGATTTTATGAGAAATGGCTCAAGGGCCAAGTGCAAATAAACCTCGAACACTCGGGGACTGGCGTCAATGATCGGCGTATTCAAGTTATCTAAACTCAAATTCATAAGACCTCAAAGAGACACCCCTAAATTTGTAGGCCAAGGCCATCATTCTCGGGGACTAAACACATGAAACAAGTTCGAAGTGTTATTGGGAAATAATCCCAAGAGGATTACTGTCAAGGCCCCAAATCCTAAGCCGGCCGTGATGACGCCTATCATGGAAGTAGGCTAGCCAACCATTTCAGACTATCAATATATATATATATATATATATATATATATATATATATATATATATATATATATATATATATATATATATATATCATAATTTCCCAAAATTAGCAGATTTTAAAATAGCAGACTGAGATGAAACAAAATACACACTTCCCCAAAACCTGGAGTCAACTGTCATGAGTATCTAAGACAAAAAATATAATGTAGAACATAGTGACTTGCTACAAAAAAAGTCTGAGGTACAGTAAAGGAGGTGATCTGGGGACACACAGAGGTGCAGGGAGTAACGTGAGTACGCCAACTCAGTAAGTAATCAATGTACCTAAAAACTTGAGTGTAGTGACGAGCATTTAAATCATGTAAATCCATATAATGAATAACAGTGGAAATGAATAAATCAAGGCAGGAATTCTACAATTCCGAATATTTCATAAAACTCCAGTTTCCATTTAAAAATCACGTATAAAAACATTTATCCAGCATTTGTTATCAGAGGCTCAGTGTAAAGATGAGTGTAAACACTATTTTCATAAAATATAAGCCCCTCGGACACAATATCACTCACAATAAAGCCTCTCGGGCAAGCCTCTCAGTTACTCGTGACTCCACTACCAGTATCTCATGCTCTCACTTAACAGTCGTACTCAGCAAGTACCATGAACACACACAAGTGCTGCGGCGGGCAGCCCACTCCACTACATATATCTATACTGTTGCGGCGTGCAGCCCGACCAATATATAACATACATATATTGCTGCGGCGTGCAGTCTGATCCATATAATAGTCGACTGCGCTCACTGGGGGTGTACAGACTCCTTGAGGGTCTCCTTTAGCCCAAGCGCTATATCTGCTGCGGCGTGCATCTCCAATATGTACATTGCTGCGGCGTGCAACCCGATCCATATATAATATATATTGCTACGGTGTGCACCCCGATCCACATATATATATATATATATAGTATATATATATAATATATATTGTTGCGGCGTGCAGCCCGACCCACATATGATATATAACATATATATTGATGCGGCGTGCAGCCCGTCCCATAACTATCCTCACATACTCGGCGCTCGGCCCTAACACATATACTGCTGTAGCATGCAACCCGATCCATTCCTATCCTCACCTACTCGGCTCTCAGCCTGACTCAGCTACCCTTACAAGCCACTCGGGCAATTTATCTCAACTCACGGGACTCAGCCCAAAATACTTTTTCAGAGTTTTCAACATAGTGTGGTAACAATGACAATGATAACAAGTAGGAAACATGACTAAGTTCACAATTGTTCTATCAGGATAGTGGTAGAATAGTGTAAAAGTACCCCCTGAGAGTCTAAACAGATTGGCACAAGGCCCCAGACATGGAAAATACCCCCCGAGAGTCTAAACAGATTGGCACAAGGCCCCAAACATGGCTCACAGGCCATAACAAGTATAAACTTCTGAAAGACAGGATGTCGTAAGGTTTCAAATCGAATACGCGGCTTAATAGTCGCTACAGGACGGACCATTTCACAATCCCTATCGATGCACACCCTCATGCTTGTCACCTAGCGTGTGCGTCACCTTATTTATCAACACAATATCAAATAACGGGGCGTCATACCCTCACGTTCAGAGTTATAATCGTTACTTACCTCGAGACAGCCCAAAAAGCTACTCCACGATGCGCTTGCCCCTCGAATTGGCTCCCAAATGCTCCAAATCTAACCAAAAACAGATTAAGATCATCAATATACGCTAACGGAACAAAACCCAATCGAAAGATATAAATTTAACATAATTCTCGAAATTCGGCAAAATCCGAGCCCCGAGCCCACATCTCAGAATTCAATAAAATTTACATCACTAGAATCCTCATCCTCCCACGATTCTATGCATAACAAAAACTCCACAATCGGACAATTTTTCCCAAATTTTTCCACTTTAATTCTTTAAATTACAAGCCCAGTCCGAACAAAATAACATAGAAACGAGTTATATAATCCGGGAACTTACCTCCACTGAAAACCTTCGAATTCCCCCTTCAATTTTCCCTCAAACAAGCTTAACCCACATGCACCAATGGAAGAAATGACAAGATATTTGCGGAGGCACTTTTTATACTGTTCTAACCAGTTAATCCACACCTACGGGAAATTCCTCGCACTTGCAGACCCGCACCTGCGGTCCCAGGTGCGCACTTGCGGTCCCAGGTGCGCACCTGCGAAATCCCACTAACAGTTCAATTCTCGCACCTGCGGTCCCTTTTCCGCACCTGCGGCTTCACAGGTGCGGCCAATTCTTCGCACCTGCGGATTTATCCTGCCTAGCCTCTTTTCGCACATGAGCAATGACCTTCGCACCTGAGGCTCCCCATCCGCAGGTGCGACCACACTAGTATTCACACCACCAGCTATATGCTGCAAATTCCTAAGTCCGAACCTCTGTTAACCATCCGAAATCAATTCCGAGCCCCTCGAGCCCCAACCAAACATACCAACACACCCCATAGCATCATTCAAACTTAATCGAGCCTTCGGAACACCAAAAAAAACACAAAAAATACCAAAATTACATCAAATTCAATCTATGAACTTTAAAACTTCTAAATTTCGCCAATGATGCCGAAACCAACCAAAACACATCCGATTGAGTTGAAATTTTGCACACATATCCAAAATGACATTACGAACCTGATCCAACTATCGGAATTCCATTCCGACCCCTATAGCCTATTTTCCACTGCCGACCGAAAATTGCCAAAAACTAACTTTCGCCAATTCAAGCCTAATTCTACAGCGGACATCAAAACTTCATTACGAACACACCCCTAAGTCCCAAATCACCTAACGAAGCTATCCGAGCCATAAATTTCGCATTCCGAGGTCGTTTACAATAAGTCAACTCCCAGCTTGACTTTTCAACTATTAAACTACTATAAGAGACTAAGTGCCTCTGTTCTCACCACGACCACTCCGAACCCAAACCAAACGATCCAACACAACATAAACAGGCTAAGAAATATATGATAAAGCAGAAATGGGGGAAATGGGGCTAATATTACGGAACGACCGGCCAGGTCGTTACATCCTCCTCCTCTTAAACAAACGTTCGTCCTCGAACGGGTCTAGAAACATACTTGGAGTCTCGAATAAGTGAGGATATATGTCCTGCATCTCCCACTCGGTCTCCCAGGTGGCATCCTCCATCGACTGTCCTCTCCACTGAACCTTCACTGAAGCTATATCCTTAGACCTCAACCGTCTGACCTGACGACCCAAAATAGCTACTGGCTTTACCTCATATGACATATCACCCTCGAGATGAACCGTGATGAAGTCCAAAACATGAGACGGGTCACAAATATACTTCCGGAGCATCGACACATGGAACACCAGATGAATACTCGATAAGGTGGGAGGCAAGGCAAGTCTATAAGCCACCTCCCCAATACTCTAAAGCACCTCAAATGGCCCAATAAATCGGGGACTCAACTTTCCCCTCTTCCCAAACCTCATAACACCCTTCATGGGTGACACTTTCAGCAGTAACTTCTCCCCAACCATGAAAGACACATCTCGGACCTTTCGGTTCGCATAACTCTTCTGCCTAGACTGCGTCGTGCGAAGCCGCTCCTGATCAATTTCACCTTACCCAACGCATCCTGAACCAAGTTTGTGCCCAATAGCCTAGCCTCGCCCGACTCAAACCAACCCACTGGAGATTTGCAGCTCGTACCATATAAAGCCTCATACGGAGCCATATGGATACTCGCTTGATAACTATTATTATAAGCAAACTCCACGAGTGGCAGAAACTGGTCCCATGAACCCCCGAAATCAATGACACATGCATGCAACATATCCTCCAAAATGTGAATAGTACGCTCCGACTGCCCGTCGGCCTGAGGATGAAATGTTGTGCTCAACGCGACCTGAGTACCCAACTCTCTCTGTACGGATCTCCAAAAATGAGATTTGAACTGAGTACCTCTATCAAAAATGATAGAAACTGGAACTCTATGCAATCGGACAATCTCCCTGATATAAATCTCAGCTAACCGCTCTGAAGAATAAGTAGTACCAACAGGAATGAAGTGCGCAGACTTGGTCAGCCAATCCACAATAACCTATATAGAATCAAACCTCCTCGAAGTCCGTAGGAGCCCAACTACAAAGTCCATGGTGATCCGCTTCCACTTCCACTCCGGAATATCAAATCTCTTAAGCAGTCCACCTGGCCTCTGGTGCTCATACTTGACCTGCTGACAGTTGAGACACCAAGCCACAAACTCAACAATATTCCTCTTCAGCCTCCTCCACCAATAATGTTGTCTCAGATCTTGATACATCTTCGCGGCACCCGGACGGATGGAATACCGCAAATAATGGGCCTCAGCTAGAATCAAATATCGGAGCCCATCCATGTTGGGCATGCAAATCCGGCCATGCATCCTCATGACCCCATCATCATCAATAACCACATCCCTGGCATCACCACGACGGACCCTGTCCTGAAGAACAAGCAAATGTGGATCATCATACTGGCGTGCTCTAATCTGATCATAAAGAGAAGACCTGGAGGCTACACAAGCCCAATACCCGCGGAAGCTCTGATAGATCCAATCTCACCAACTGACCTACTAAAGCCTGAACCTCAAGTGCTAAAGGTTCCTCTGCTACTGGAAGGTAGGTTAAACTTCCCAAACTCTCCGCTCTGCGACTCAGGGCATCGACCACCACATTGGACTTCCCCGGATGATATAAAATAGTGAGGTCATAATCCTTGAGAATCTCCAACAACCTCCTCTGACACAAATTCAGATCCTTCTGCTTAAGCAGATGCTGCAAACTACGGTGATCAAGCCGTGGACAATAATAGCTTCTAGCTCAAGATCGTGCACTGGATAATTCTTCTGGTGCACCTTCAACTGTCCGAACGCGTAGGCAATCACCCTACCATTCTGAATCAAAACCTCTCCAAGGCCAACTCTCGTTGAATCATAGTAAACTGTATAAGGACCTGAACCCGTAGGTAAAATCAATACCAGAGCTGTAGTCAAAGTTGACTTGAGCTTCTGAAATCTCTCCTCACACTCCTCAGCTCACCTGAACTGAGCACCCTTCTGGGTCAGTCTGGTCATAGGTGCTGCACTGGATGAAAATACCTCGACGAAACAGTGATAGTACCCTGCCAAACTAAGAAAACTGCCAATCTCAGTAGCTGATGACGGTCTAGGCCAACTCTGCACTGCCTCTACCTTTTTCAGATCAACCTGAATACCCTCACTGGACACCACGTGCCCAAATAATGCTAATGAATCAAGCTAGAACTCACACTTCAAAATTTTTGCATACAATCTCTTCTCTCTCAAGGTCTGAAGCACAACTCTCAAATGCTGCTCATGATCCTCCCGAGGTCGGGAATATACCAAGATATCGTCAATGAACACGCTGACGAAATAATCTAGATAAGGCCGAAATACACTGTGCATCAAGTGCATAAAGGCTGCTGGGGCATTGGACAACCCAAATGACATAACCATAAACTCATAATGACCATATCTAGTACTGAAAGCAGTCTTTGGGATGTCTGGCCCCCGAATCTTCAACTAATGATAGCCAGAACGCAAGTCAATCTTAGAAAATACCCTGGCATATTGCATCTGATCAAACAAGTCATCTATACGAGGCAAGGGATACCGGTTCTTCACCGTAACTTTGTTCAGCTGCCGATAATCAATACACATACGCATAGAACCATCCTTCTTCTTTACAAACAACACCGGTGCACCCCAAGGTGACAAACTAGGCCGAATGAACCACTGATCTAGGAGTTCCTGAAGCTGCTCCTTTAATTCCTTTAGCTCCACTGGTGCCATACGATAAGGTGGAATAGAAATAGGCTGAGTGCCTGGCACCAGGTCAATACCAAAATCAATGTCCCTGTCAGGTGGCATGCCTGGCAGGTCTGCAGGTAGCACATCCGAAAAGTCACAGACTACAGGAACTGAATCAATAGCGGGAGTCTCACCACTGACGTTCCTCACAAAAGCCAGATACGATAAACACCCTTTCTCATTCATACACTGAGCCTTCAACTAGGAAATCACCCTGCTAGGCACATAATCAGAAGAACCTCTCCACTCAACTCTCGGACATCCATGCATAGCTAAGGTCACCGTCTTAGCGTGAAAATCAAGAATGACATGACATGGAGATAACCAGTCCATGCTTAATTTCACATCAAAATCGACCATGCTGAGTAACAGTAGGTCCACTCGGGTCTCCAGACTTCTAATAGATATCACACACGACCAATACACACGGTCCACAACAATAGTATCGCCCACCGGAGTCGACACAGGAACAGAGGTAACTAAGGACTCACGGGGCATATCCAGAAAATGGGAAAAATATGAATAAACATAGGAATATGTAGAACCAGGGTCAAATAAAGCCAAAGCATCTCGGAAACAGACTGAGACAATACTTGCGACCACTGCATTGGAGGCCATAACATCTGGCTTGGTTGGAAAGGCCTGACCTCCACCTGCTCGACCTCCCCCTCTAGGGCAGCCTCTAGCTGACTGACTACCACCCCTGGCTGCCTGGGTGGGTGATGAAGTAACTGGAGCAGAAGTCGAAGGCTGGCTCCTCAGCTGAGATGGACCTCCAAGAAGATGAGTACACTGGTTCCTTATATGCCAAAACTCTCCACACCGATAACAACTCCCTAGAGTTGGAGACTGGGACTGAAATGAATCTGTGGCACCAGAATGGCCACTAGGAGAACCATGCATAGAAGAACCCTGAACTGATGGTGCTCGAGCTGCAATCTGGGCTGGAAGGGCACTGAATGAAGAATGGCATGGATAAAAACTGCAGGGACCATACCCCGAGGATGCACCACTATAGGCTGGGCGTCCTGACCGAGGAGGCTTGAATGAACGGCCCCTGCCATATTGAAACTGCCCCTTGGAAGGAGCACCACTAGAACCACCCGATCCACGAGGCCTCTTGGCCTCCCTCTCTACCCGCTCCTGGTGACGAACTGACTCAATATCTCGAGCAATATCAACAACCTGCTCGAATGTAGCATATGATACTATCTCCCCGGTCATGAAAAGGCGGAGCTGATAAGTGAGGCCATCCACAAACCTCATAATACTCTCCCTATCAGTAGGGACCAACTCGATGGCATGACAAGCCAACTCCAAAACCGCATCTCATACTGCTTCACTGATAGCTCTCCCTGACACAGCTTCTCAAAAAGCCTCCGCTGCTCCTCCCTGTGAGATTGGGGTACATACTTCTCCAAGAAGATAGTGGAGAACCGATGCTAGGTAAGGGGTGCTGAACTAACAGGCCTACGCCTCTCAAAAGACTCCCACCAAGTGAAGGCAGCACCAGAGAACTGAAAAGTAGCAAATGAGACTCCACTGGTCTCCAAAATCCCAATAGTATGCAGCATCCTCTAGAACATGTCTAGAAAACCCTGGGCATCCTCGCCCTCAGCACCACTGAATGTCGGAGGATGGAGTCTACTAAACCTCTCCAGAATACGCTGCTCATCATCTGGCATAACTGAGACCACGAAGCCCTGAACTGGAGCAACCGGCTGGGCTGGAATCGTCCTCGATGTCTGATGGCCCTGAGTAGCCTGATCAGGTGTCCGGGAAACTGGAGTCTGACTGCCTCCCCCGGCCTGAGAAGTAGCGGCAACTGCCTGAACAAGGGTGGTACAAACCGTCAAGATCAGAGCCAGCTTCTTCTGAAGCCCTGGTATAACAATAGGCACTACTGGTGCCTGAGCCTGTCCCTCTGAAGCATCTACGGTGGGAACCTGATCCTGAGTAGTAGGGGGATCAACTGATACTGCCCTGGCTGCCACACGGGCTGGCCCCTACCTCTATCACGGCCTCGACCCATTACTGGTCTAGCTGGTGGCTGATCGCCCTGATCGGTAGCGCGAGTCCTTACCATCTGTGAGAGCAGGAAACAACAGAAGTTTAGATTTCCAGAATCAATCAAATGGCACAACATAATTCAAGAAAAAATGAGATTGTTCCTAAGGGTTCCGCAGCCTCTCGAAGATAAGTACAGACATCTCCGTACCGATCCGCAAGACTCTACAAAAACTGTTCATAACAGTTGAGTCCTATGTAACCTAGGCTCTGATACCAACTTNATATATATATATATATATATATATATATATATATATATATATATATATATATATATATATATATATATATATATATATATATATGAGCATCTGAGATCAAACAAAATACACACTCCCCCACAACCTAGAGTCAACTGTCATGAGCATCTAAGACTGAAAATATAATGTACAACATAGTGACTTGCTATAACAAAAGTCTGAGCTACAAAAGACCAAAAGAAACTATGATCTGAGGGAAGGAAAGAAGGTGAGCTGGGGACGCTGAGCAGCTACCTCAATCCCTGAACAACTCCAAGCTCGTCTGGAAAACAACTAGTGAGATGGTCTGGTACTTGGATCTGCACACAGAGGTGCATAGAGTAACGTGAGTACGCCAACTCAGTAAGTAATCAATGTAACTAAAAACTCGAGTGTAGTGACGAGCATTTAAATCATGTAAGTCCATATAATGAATAACATTGGAAATGAATAAATCAAGGCAGGAATTCTACCATTCTAAATATTTCATAAAACTCCATTTTCCATTTAAAAATATCGTATAAAAACATTTATCCAACATTTGTTATCAGAGGCTCAGTGTAAACATTATTTACATAAAATATATGCCCCTCGGGCACAATATCACTCACAATAAAACCTCTCGGGCAATACTCTCGGTCACTCGTGACTCCACTATCAGTATCTCATGCTCTCACTTAACACTCGTACTCGGCGAGTACCATGAACACATACAAGTGCTACGACAAGCAGCCCGGTCCACTACATATATCTATATATATATCTATACTGTTGCGGCATGCAGCCCGACCCATATATAACATACATATATTGCTGCGGCGTGCAACCCGATCCATTTAATAGTCGACTGCGCTCACTGGGGTATACAGACTCCTGGAGGGGCTCTTTTAGCCCAAGCGCTATATCCGCTGCGGCGTGCAGCCCGATCCAATATGTATATTGCTGCATCGTGTAGCCCGATCCATATATAACATATATTGCTGTAGCGTGCAACCCGGTCCATATATATATATATATATATAAATATAAAATCTATATTGCTGCGGCGTGCTGCCCGAACCACATATGATATGTAACATATATATTGTTGTCCCGTGCAGCCCGTCCCATAACTATCCTCACATACTCGGTTCTCGGTCTAACACATATATACCACTACGGCGTGCAGCCCGATCCATAGCTATCCTCACCTACTCAGCTCTCGGCCTGACTCAGCCACCCTCACAAGCCACTCAAGCAATTTATCTCAACTCACGGGACTCAGCCCAAAATACTTTTTCAGAGTTTTCAAAGTAGTGTGATAACAGTGACAATGACAACAAGTAGGAAACATGACTGAGCTCACAGTTGTTCTATCAGGATAGTGGTAGAATAGTGTAAAAGTATCACCCGAGGGTCTAAACAGGTCGGCACAAGGCCCCAGACATGGAAAATACCTCTGAGGGTCTAAACAGATCGGCACAAGGCCCCAAACATGGCTCACAGCCCATAACAAGTATAAACTTCTGAAATACAGGATGTCGTAAGGTTTCAAATCGAATACGCAGCTTAATAGTTGCTACGGGACGGACCAGGTCATAATCCCTATCCGCACCTGCGGACAATTCCTTGCACTTGCGGACCCGCACCTACGGTCCCAGGTGCGCACCTGCAAAATCCCACTAAGAGTTCAATTCTCGCACCTGCGAATCTCCGCACCTGCGCATTTCTCCTGCCTAGCCTCTTTTCGCACCTGTGCAATGACCTTCGAACCTGCGGCATTGCACCTGCGGCTCCCCATCCGCATGTGTGGCCACACTAGTTGATTCACATCAGCAGCTATATGCTGCAAATTCCTAAGTCCGAACCTCCACTAACCATCCGAAATCAATCCCGAGCCCCTCGGGCCCCAACAAAACATACCAACACACCCCATAGCATCATTCAAACTTAGTCGAGCCTTCGAAACGCCAAAAACAACACACAAAAAATACCAAAATTACATCAAATTCAACCTATGAACATTAAAACTTCTAAATTTCGCCAATGATACCGAAACCAACCAAAACACATCCGATTGACTTGAAAATTTTCACACATATCCAAAATGACATTACGAACCTACTCCAACTGTCGGAATTCCATTCCGACCCCTATAGCTTATTTTCCACTGCCGACCGAAAATCGCCAAAAACTAACTTTCGCCAATACAAGCCTAATTCTTCACAGGACATCAAAACTTCATTCCAAACACACTCCTAAGTCCCAAATCACCTAACAAAGCTATCAGAGCCATTAAGTCCGCATTCCGGGGTCGTTTACCAATAAGTCAACTCCCAGTTTGACTTTTCAACTTTTAAACTACTTTAAGAGGCTAAGTGCCTCTATTCTCACCAAGACCACTCCGAACCCAAACCAAACGACCCAACACAACATAAACAGGCTAAGCAATACATGATAAAGCAGAAATGAGGGAAACTGGGCTAATCTCACGGAACGACCGGCCGGGTCGTTACACATACCCAAAGGCTACGACCAAATTATCGCGGATCGGAGACGTCTGAATCCCTCAATAAAAATAGGCCTTCAAATTCTTTAAAAAACCGGTTTAAAAGGGCTACCCTCGGTAAATAATCAAAAGGGCTTCGATAAAATCAGCCCTCGAAAAAACCTTAAGAGGTATCAAATCATCTTAGCACAAACATACTAAGGCACAAAAAGCAAAGGGGTTTCAATCGACATCGAACCCTAAAAAAACCCAATGGGTAAAAAATACATGCTAAGGCATAAAGAAATTTTTACTAAGTGTTTTAAGCCGAAAGAGGAAAATAATAGCCATCTTTTAGAGGCCATATCGACCCAATCTAAAGAGCCTAAGGACCAATACACATAGAGTTCGAGATCTTTTTCTCACTCAATTCGGACCTAAGGGTCCACTATTCCGAGCTCAAATAAATATGACTTGAATGTAGGTTGAGGATTCATCATTATTTGATATAAAACCTTAACGGGTATGTTATTGTGAGTTCTAAACTTACTTGAACTCGATTATTGAAACAATGCAATTATGGCTTCATTCAAGCCATCCGAAATCAAAGTCCTGGACATATTGTGGAACTCAGGGACTCACTCTCACTTAACTAAAAAATGTAAGGGTTTGTTCTACTCTAAGTTTGAGCTAACAGTCACTCGATTATTGAAGTTGCAGCAACAACGTTTTCACAAGGCAAAGGCACAAAACATTTTTGAACATAAAAACTGAAAAGGCATTCAAAAGAAATTTTTCTTTATATACTGATGAAGGGGGAACTGTACCGACGAGACATTTCAGTCACATCCATCGCTTACGTCATGAGGATGACATCATAATCGAAGTTTCGAAAATTTGAGGCTCAAATTGTTTCTTATTATCTTACTAAGAAACGCAGGGACTATCTGTATACGATCGAAATCGGGCATAACTGATATCATAGGAAGGGGAGTTGCCTCGAGGATAAACTCGTAATAGATCAGGTTTGAGCTCGAAGATAGAACATCGGGCCTGGATACCGAAATGCTCGTTGAGATTGAGGTCAGCAACAATCGAGACCAAGCATGACTGACCACAAGTAAGGCGTAATAACGGAATGACGAGATCGGTCGAAGATTATGACGGAGATTCCAGAGCAGATCGAATCAAAGAGGTTATTGATGCCAATCATGTGATTTATTTCCATTACTAGAATTGTACCATATTTAAGATTCCTCTATTATATAAGGAGGAATCCCATTCATTTGTAACCATCATTATTGACTAACAAGAATTTCTACTTCTGCTATTCTCTTGACTTTACTCATTGTTCAGAAGAACTGTTATATTCTCTACTGTTCTTGTTACCCCACCTCGAGACTATCTCGAATCGAGGTCGAAGTACTGCTTTCACACTGGTTTGATTTATTTTATTGTCCAATTCATCTATTTAATTCATTATTTATCAATTGATATTGGATTAAATCATGTATCCTTAAAATCACAATATAAGTTTAATTGTTACTCGATTTTTAGGGTAAACAATATCAAAATACCACACTTAGGAGTGTGAGTTAGAACAAATTTTGAGTTACCTCTATTCTTATATTAAAAGATCCTTGTATATCAAGAGAATTTAATAAATTTATATATTATTAAAAATAAATTACCTTTATTGACCAAAATAATTTTTGCAAAAAAGAAATTCAAATGAACTGCCTTTATTATATGTGGCTCTGCCATTTCTCTATAGTATAAAATCTAATAGACATGTGCCATTTGTATGGGAAATATATGTATTTCATGGAATATATTTGTCCAGAGGAAATTGTATTCTTGATCATTTATTCTTTTAGTGTTTGACTGCCTATAAGTGTAGGTGACATATATTAATTACGAAAAAGAGCCAAAATATCCTTAAACTATTCAAAATTGATCATTTTTACCCTCCGCTAATTTTTGGTACCAATTGTGTCCCTTCTAAATTTTGGACTACTTCTATCCTTATTCTAATGGTTGAATCTTAAGAATTATCCTCGCCTAATTAGATTAATCAACACAACTGAAAGGTAACTTTGCCCCTCCTCTTTTAATTTTCTTTAAAAATTTTCTCTTTCATCATTTCTGTGCAAATTATTATTGCACCCTACTAGGATTAACCATTTGAGCTCATATATGATGCAAGAGCATATTCTGTAGGAGCAATTTTAGGTCAGCGGAAGAGCAAAGTCATGCACCTAATCTACTATGCAAGTAAAATTTTAAGTGGAGAGCAAGTGAATTTCATCCCAATTGAGAAAGAATTGTTTGCACTGGTATTTGTCTTCGGCAAGTTTAGGCCATACTTGATAGGATAAAAGATAATTATTTATATCCATGCACCCCTCAGGTACTTGAATCAAAGAAGGAATCCAATTAACTTTTCATCCGTTGGGTTCTGGTTCTAAAAGAGTTTGATCAGGAATCCGCGATAGAAAAGGGATTGAAAATCAAGTGGCAGATTAATTTTCAATATGAGAAGGAGCTGCACAAATGTGGAATCTGAAGAAATTCTTGAGACTTTTCCCGATGAACAACTACTAGCAACATCTTTTGAGATTACGCAATGGTACACAGATATTGTAAACTACGATGAGTGATTTTGTATGCTATAGGCTTTCCTCTATTTAGAAAAAAAATTTCTTTATTATTGCAGCCTTATTAGTGGGATGATTCTCTTGTTTTTAAGTGTTATGTGGATAACATTATCCGGAGGTGTATCCTCGAGATAGATCAAAACTCTATTTTTCTGGCTTTCCACTCATCATCATATGATAGCCACTTTGAATGAGTTATGACAACTATAAAGGTGTTGGAATCCGGATTCTATTGGTTGTCTCTATTCAAGAATGCACATGCATGGGTCAAGAGTTGTGATGAGTCAGTGGATGGAAACATCTCTCGCCATCATCATATGCCAATGAATCAAATTCAACAGGTTGAAGTGTTTGACGTATGAGGGATTGATTTTATGGCATCATTTGTCAGCTCTTACTATAAAAAGTATATATTGTGTAGCAATTGACTACGTCTCTAAGTAGGTAGAAGTTGTTGCTCTTCCGACGAATGATAAAAAGAGAGTCATGGGATTATTTAGGAAGAATATTTTCACTTGCTTTGGCACTCCATGAGTCATAATCAGTGATAGAATCTCTCATTTATACAATAGACCCTTTGCAAAGTTGCTGATTATCACTACCCAAAATTCAACTAGACGTGATGACAACTAGCCTATAAACTAATTCCAATATAATTTGGCGAGACAATAATGATTAAATTACTGAGCTTTTACACAAAATTCCAAGGACTAGTAGTACAAATCATGAGCTTCTATGATTTAAAATTTATAAAGTTGGTATCCAATAAATACATCATCTGTTTGGAATATACATGAATATATTAATAATTCAAAAGAAGAACGATAGGCAGCAATGACTGGAACACATGTACGTCTTCAATTCCAGCTCTTGCCATACACAAAAACATCAGCATCAAAAATCTATACGCAAGGTGCAGAAGTTTAGTATGGGTACAACCGACCCCATGTACTCAATAAGTAACAAACCTAACCTTAGGTTGAAAGTAGTGACGAGCTGGGACAAGGTCGGAGTCTAACATCATTAGCTAACAACAGTTCATAACAGTAAAATAAAAGTGATAAAAGAAGTAACTCATAGATGCTCAACTCAGCTCGTTAATAGTTACAGAGAAATAGTCATGCTTTTCGGGTATAACCGTAAACCCAAATCCTTCACCGAAATCAGAAAAACATGAGTGAGTCAGAAAAACTGTGATTTTTCCCAAATACTTTCAACAATAAATAATATTTTTCACTAACCTATAGAATGAGTAAAGTAATTCTCTATGCCTACATATCAATGTGCACATAAAATCATGAATGTCACAAAAACCGCGTAGCATGAGGAAATTCATCTTTATGCCTGTATATCAAGTATGCATGTCAAATGCAATGCATCATAGTGATGAACTCATGTACTCACACTCCCAGAGTACAAAAGCTCACTGTCTCATACTTCCCACTCATCACGCTTAATCACTCGACACACTCAGTCACTCGCATTAAACAAGGCAGATCCGGCCAAGTGCAGGTTCAGCCCTCAATAATCTAGGTCACTCAACACTGTACATGGCAAATCCAGCCCAAATAAATCAATAGAAACTGCGCTTACTGTGAGTGTGCAGACTCCGAAGGGGCAGATAAAGACCAAGAACTACAATAAGCCAATCATGGCATGAATCAATAAAGCATGATGCAGCGTGCAACCCGATCCCATCATGAATCAGTAATACCTCTTCTGTGGCAGTCCAATCCCATTAATATCGTTCATAATTCGGTTCTCAAACCTCAACTCAATCATCAATCTCTCTAGTCTCTCGGGCTAACAATGTCATGAAAATCAACCCAAAATGATGATATGATATATCAATAAATGACAACAGAGATTGAGATATTGAAACGACCCGTCCGGTCATTCCGTAAGATTAGCCTCACTTCTCCCATTTCTGCTTTATCATATCTTGCTTAGCCTATATAAATTATGTTGGGTCGGTTGGTTCGGGTTCAGAGTGGTCGTGGTGAGAATAGAGACACTTAGTCTCTTAAACTAGCTTAATAGTTGAAAAAGTCAACTGGGAGTTGACTTATTGGTAAACGACCTTGGAATGCAGATGTTATGGCTCAGATAGCTTCGTTAGGTGATTTGGGACTTAGGAGGGTGTTCAGAATGAAGTTTTGATGTCCGGTGTAGAATTAGGCTTGAATTGGAGAAAGTTAGTTTTTGGCGATTTCCGGTCGGTAGTGGAAAATAGGCTATCAAGGTCGGAATGGAATTCTGACAGTTGAAGCAGGTTCATAATTCCATTTTGGATATGTGTGCAAAATTTCAGGTCAATCAGATGTGTTTTGGTTGGTTTCGGCATCATTGGCGAAATTTAAAAATTTCAAAGTTCATAGGCTTGAATTTGATATATTTTTGGTATTTTTGGTGTTTCGAAGGCTCAGCTAAGTTTGGATGATGCTATGGAATGTGTTGGTATGTTTGGTTAGGGATTCGAGGGGCTCGGGATTGATTTCAGATGGTTAGCGGAGGTTCAGACTTAGGAATTTGCAGCAAATAGCTGCTGGTGTTGTTTTACTAGTGTGGCCGCACCTGCGGATGGGTAGCTGCAGGTGCGTGGTCGCAGGTACGAAGGTCCTTGCGTAGGTGCAAAAGGAGGCCAGGCAGGAGGAATCCGCATGTGCGGAAAATGACTCGCAGGTGTGAGAATTGGACTGTTAGTGGGATTTCGCAGCTGCACACATTTGACCGCAGGTGCGAAGAATTGTCCGCAGGTGCGGCTTAACTGGTCAGAAAATATAAATAGGTGCCTCCGCAAAATTTTGGTCATTTCTTCCATTGTTGCATGCGGGTTGAGCTTGTTTGAGAGTAAATTGAAGGGGAAATTCAAAGGTCTTCAATGGAGGTAAGTTCCCGGATTGTAAAACTCGTTTCTATGTTATTTTGTTATGGATTAGGCTTGAAAATTGAGGAATTAAAGTATAAATGTTGGGAAGAATGGGAGGAAAAATTTAGAAATTCTTTTGGTGATTTGAGTGGGCAATTGTGGTCCGATTGTGATGTTTTTGGTATTTATTGATTCGTGGGAGGATGAAGATTCTAGTGATGTAAATTTTATAGAATTCCAAGACGTGGGCCCGGGGCTCGGATTTGGCCGAATTTCGAGAATTTTGTTAATATTGTAGGTTTCGATTGGGTTTATTCCTTTAGCGTATATTGATGATGTTAGTCTGATTTTGGTTAGATTCGGAGCATTTGGGAGCCAATTCGAGGGGAAAGCGCATCGCGGAGTAGCCTTTGGGCTGTTTTGAGGTAAGTAACAATTGTAACTCTATACCTGAGGGTATGACAATATTTTTTTGGTAAATGAGGTGACTCACATGCTAGGTGACGAGCATGGGGGTGTGCAACTATAGGGATTGTGACTTGGTCCGTTCCCTAGCGACTATTAACCCGCGTATTCGATTTGAAACCTTATGACATCCTGTCTTTCAGAAGTTTATACTTGTTTATAGGCTGTGAGCCACGTTTGGGGCCTTGTGCCGACCTGTTTAGACCCTCAGGGGTATTTTCCATTTTGGGGCCTTGTGCCGACCTGTTTAGACCCTCAGGGGTATTTCCATGTTTGGGGCCTTGTACCGACCTATTTAGACCCTAAGAGGTATTTTTCATGTTTAGGGCCTTGTGCCGACCTATTTAGGCCCTCAGAGGTACTTTTACACTATTCTACCACTATCCTGATTGAACAGTTGTGAACTCAGTCTTTTTTTTCCTACTTGTTGTTATTTTCATTGTTATCACGCTGCTTTGAAAACTCTGAAAAGTATTTTGGGCTGAGTCCCGTGAGTTGAGATGAATTGCCCAAATGGCTTATGAGGATGACTGAGTCAGGGCGAGAGCTGAGCATGTGAGGATAGTTATGGATCGGGCTGCACGCCGCAGCAATATATATGTGTTAGGCCGAGTGTCGAGTATGTGAGGATAGTTATGGGATGGGCTGCATGCCGCGGCAATATATATGTTATATATTACATACGGGTCGGGCTGCATGCCGCATCAATATATATATTGGATGGGGCTGCACGCCGTAGCAGTTATAGAGCTTTGGCTGAAGGAGCCCCTCCAGGATTCTGTACACCCCCAGTGAGCGCAGCCGACTATTATATGGATCGGGCTGCACGCCTATAGATGTAGTGGAGCGGGCTGCCCGCTGCAATAGTTGTGTGTGTTCGTGGTACTTGTTGAGTACGAGTGTTTAAGTGAGAGCATGAGATACTGATAGTGGAGTCACGAGTGACTGAGAGGCTTGCCTGAGAGGCTTTATTGCAAGCGATAATGTGCCCGAGGGGCTTATATTTTATGAAAAAGCTGTTTTCACTCCTCTTTACACTGAGCCTCTTTTGATAAATGTTGGATGAATGTTTTATACGAGATTTCTAAAAAGGAACTAGAGTTTTATGAAATACTCGGAAATGGAAATTCCTGACTTGATTTACTTATTTCCAGAGTCACTTATTATATGAATTCACATGATTTATAAATGCTCGTCACTACACTCAAGGTTTTAGCTACTTTGATTACTTACTAAGTTGGCGTACTCACATTATTCACTGCACCTATGTGTGCAGATCCAGGTACCGGACCACCACACTAGTTGATTTCTGGACTAGCTTGGAGTTGTTTGAGGATCGAGCTAGCTACTCAGCGTCCCCAACTTACCTCCTTTCTCTTCCTCAGTTCATAGTTCTTTTGTATTCCGGGCTTTTGTTGTAGCAAGCCACAATGTTGAACATTTTATTTTCAGTTTAGATGCTCATGACAGTTGACTCTAGATTTATTTTTTGGGAAGTGTATAATTTGTTTCATCTCATTCTGCTATTTTAAAAATCTACTATTGGGAAATTATGAAATTCATCGATAGTCTGAAATGGTTGGTTAGCCTAGTTCTATGATAGGGGCCATCACGGCCGGTTTAGGATTTGGGGTTGTGAGAGATATGATATGCAAATGGATGAGTAAATTGCAATGTAAGAAAATAACTCAATAGAAAAAATGACCTAAGTAAGCCTTAACAGGATAAGCATATAGCCTAGACATGGTCTCTAACATGGATCACATCTCAATTACTCTAGCACGTAGAAATTTTATGAATAAACAAGATTAGGTCACTACACAGTACCACAGAATCAATCGAGTCATAATTCACACGATGCACGCCCACACGCGCCCGTCACCTAGCATGTGCGTCACCTCAACGCCAAACACGTATAATGTATATTCAGGGGTTCATACCCTCAACACCATGTTCAGAAGTGTTACTTACCTCAAACATGCCAAATCCAATATCGAACAAGCCAAACGATGCTCCAAAAATGCTATCCCGCGCGTATTAACAACCGATCGGCTTTGTAGCAGAACGTAACTTAAGAACATCAAATAATGCCAAAGGAAACAAACCCAATCAATTACGAGTCAACCAAAAAGTCAATTTCGGGCTCGCACCTCGGAACCTACAAAGCTCACAAAATTTGATAACCCATTCAATTACGAGTCTAGCCATACTAATTTCACTCAAGTCCGACTCCTAATCGATGCTTAAAACGCGAAAGTTCATTTTATGAAATTTTAGACAAAACCCCCAAATTTCTCTTCAAAATCCATAATCCAATTACAAAAATGAAGATAGATTCACGAAATATAATAAAGAAACCGAGTAAAGAACACTTGTCCCAATCCTTATGATAAAATTTGCTTCCAAAATCGCTCAAATCCGAGCACCCCAACTCAAAATGTGAATAAAATAGCCATGCCCTCAATATATAGCTTCTTCCCAGGTATCGTAGCATCTACAACACATTTAGCAGCTTTTGCCGCGTCGCTTTTGGGACCAAAAAATCGCTTTTGCAAAAAACCACTGAAACTCACCCATATCACATGAGGACAATGCACCGCTTCTGTGCAGACACAGCTGCGACAACAGCTCCCGCTTCTGCGCCACACTTCGCTTCTGCGTACAAACTCACCTCATCTGCGATTGCGCAGATGCACCCAAAATGTCGTTTCTGCGCAAATAGTCCCACACAGCCTACTTCGCTCTGCGATCAAATTGACACATCTGCGGGCTCGCATCTGCGGCTAGCCCTCACGATGTGACACACCAGAACCAGAACCTCTAACCAAGACAACTTGATCCAAAATGTTCTGAACCTCGTCTGAAACGCATCCGAGCCCCTCGAGACCCTATCCAAATATCTCAACAAGTCCCATAACGTAATGTGGACTTACTGGAGGCCTCAAATCACGCATAATAGCATCAAAACAATGAATCGCACCTCAAAGCAAACTTAATGAACTTTTGAAATTTCAACTTCCAAAACTCGCGCCGAAACATATCAAATCAAGTCCGAATGAACTCAAATTTTGCACACAAGTACCAAATAACATAACGAAGCTGTTCTAATTCCCGGAACCATAATATGAACCGGATTTCATTAAACTCAACTTCCGATCAAACTGAACTTTCTAAACCTTCAAATTTTCAACTTTCGCCAATTAGCGCGGAAACCTTTTAGAAATATCCAAATGTAAATCCGGGCATACGCCCGAGTCCAAAATCACCATCCGGACCTCAGATCCATCAAAAATCCGAACCGAGGTCAAATACTAAAAATTCAAACTTGGTCAACCCTTCCAACTTAAAGCTTTAATCATAAAATTCATTCTTCCAAATCACTTCCGAATTACCCTAAAACCAAAACCGCCGGTTCAAACAAGTTATTAACACATGATACGATGCTGCTCAGGACTTTAATTAGCTAAACGGAATGCAAATACTCAAAACGACTTATCAGGTCGTTATATTCTCCTACAATTAAAAATATGTTCATCCTTGAACGTGCAAGAGTTGATTCCTAAGCCTTCAAATCCTCGCGTAACTTTACCATGCACATACCTGGGGATGATCCCACATTACCCTATTCTATGTAGGCCCGACAACACAACATAACTGAAGATCACTACTTCAACCTTAGTTCGTAAACCTCAGAATCTAATTTCCAATATCCAAATTTTCCTACCAGACCCGAATCTCGCATTTGAACATTGTATAAGTCTGAACAAACAATATCGAGCCATAATCATAGCCCAAGATGTAATCACATGATATACCACATAACTCAAATACTCATAGCAATATCTTCCGATCACAATAGATTCTCAAAACACAACCGACAATAAGCCTCATATCAAACAAAACCTCATTCCAAAACCTTCGTACACTGCCGATGATGAAAAAATACACATAAACTCATAACCACTCATCGGATCAACAAGTCCTTGAGCTCTCTCGCCTAACCAGAATCATAACTTAAATTCTAAGCTGACTTCCAATATTACTCTTTCAAACACACCGTAATCAAACACAAGCTACTCTACTGACACGCCACACCAATACTAACTAGAATCACAAACTGTGCAATCCATGCACCAACAAGAAAAAACTCAAATGCACTAAAAAATGAAAAATTACTCAAATGAGAGAACTGTTTTGCAAGCTCAACAAGTATCACCAACGCAATGCTAAGAACCCATCCCACACAATAGAATCAAAACATACGAATCTATCACAAAGGATCATATACTATCATAACTCAACTACAATACGTGACCCATCCAAACACCGATCCATATGAAATACCTCGAGCCCCAATGTTAAAAATTAACAACCATAAGAAATTAGACACCAAGTACATAAGTGCATGACCATAACTATGGAGAAGAAATAACACAATGTACCACAACCCAAAAAGACTATAACGAAGGCGCAATCAACCATTCCACACCCTAACTACCATTTCGCTCGAATTTCTCTACAAGCCCCAAACAAAACTGCCCCATGTGTCCACATCACCAACATATCACACCCCTCATAGCATAGAAGAGGATCGGGTAGAACATATTAGAACATGAACGCTCAACTCTAACCAAATGGTTCACCCCTCAATAGTAACCGTGCTGAGTCAACAAATCCGTCCTGTTGTAGAATACACATCCTCATTAGGCCTACCAATGTGCCCCTAAATCAACCATGGTCATCCAAAAATAGATAAATAATCCTCTGAAAGTCCACAATGACCTAGCCATAACACATACTATCATCTAGCCAGCTTTGGCCATGTTTTCACAGTACACAACCATGAAACGATCTGCTTCTGAGAACTCCCAGTATCCAAATCCATATAACACACGAATCACCATATCTGATCCCAACTCCACTGCTCGAATGTCTAACACATCTCTCATACACGATCATCCCACGAGGAATACTTCTATAATTCTTTTGTGTCACATAGAAAAAATTTGAATATTCGATCAACAAGACGAGTACCGCAATACCAATGAAGAATCACTAAGTCAACACTCAGTGCACCTTCTGAAATATACACTCTTCTCAGGCAATACCAAGTAGTAATATCATTTATCTAGTCATCTAAAACCATCCATGTTAGCTAAGAATTCATGACCTTCCCTTCAAAAATGAACCGTGACCTTGCACATGCAAATCTCAATCCCACATAACACACCGCATATATCATGCCATAATATTAAAAGTACGAGAATCTCATAATCAACTCTGAGTCACAAGCAAAATACGTAATCAATTAGCATGGAGCCTTTCACTTGATTCCATCCAGGAGAAAATCATAACATGTAACATGCTCCCCATGCCGGTAGGGAATATCCACCTCAAACCGTGGTAGAAACCATCGAGAAATCTTTAAAATCCATTTGCACATAACTAAGCCATCAGAACTAAATCTCTCTAAGTCAATCAAGCCACGCAGGTCGCCAAACCCAATAGTATTGCCCCAGAATACATGTAGAGACTCACCACATCATAACTACCCAAAGAACTGATGATATCCATTATCGTGCTGATCGAACCTACTGCCAAGATGTTCTATTTCTTTGAGTTCCTTCCGGATTACCCTCGAGTTAACACTTCTCCTTGCCAGGACGCCATGATACTTACCCAAAGCTTAACCCAAGAGATCCTAGCATAAAACTGCGATGCCGTAAGGCCCATAAGCCATCATATTCCTTCTTAAGCACCCCAAAACTACCATAATAGAGACACTCACTTTGAAGAGACCTTCTGTGAATCTAAAGTCGTTTCCTTCACCCTCCTGATACTGAAATTTATAATCCATACAACAACAACAACAAAGATCTACTAAACTCCCACAAGTGGGGTCTGGAGAGGGTAGTGTGTACACAGACTGAGAGGTTGTTTTCGAAAGTCCCTCAGCTCAAGAAGACAAAAAGTGACAATATCAGTACCACCATAGAAATCATAGGAAGAATAACAACAACATGAAAAACAGAAGATAGCTGCAAAGCAAAAGTGATAATCAATAAATAGACCCGGCACTATGAGAAATGAAAGAATAGTTAGACACAACTGTTACAACTCACATTTTCATACGTTAAAATTTCGTCGTAAGTTAATCGACGTAGGCTCAGGAATGAGATTATTTTGAGGTCATAAGAATTTATGCTATTTATAACAGGCAATAAGCAAGTACCGTGAAGGTTAAAGGATAAACGAATTAAAGAAAATGAGTTTCGTTGAAGGTTGTCAATTTGGGATAAAATACGGTCCGAGCTATAATACCTGACAGTTATGGACTAGTGCCATACCAGGTACAACATGATCATGATAGTAGGGTACATAAAGTATGTTAAAAGTGAGTAGAATTTTAAGTAATTTGAGATAATTCTTAATTTTGTGAATAATTGGGTAATTAATAATTTTTTGTAGAAGATTAGTTAATTAATTATAAAATTTTGATAAGCCTAACACCCCTCCCCCAACGTAGCATCAAACCATCCCAAGATTTATGACTCTTAAGTCATTATGGTAAGGTGGCAAGATTAAGGATTATGTGGCTAAGCCACCACATGAAGTGGGCCCCACAAAAATCCAACAATTTTGAGAAATCTCATTACATAATTTTTATAAGCTAACCATTTTAAGAAATCTCATTATCATAGTACGTTAGGGTCATGCTAACTGATGGAGCTCCACATATCATTTGAAACTTCATAACACAATATAGCGTGAGATTTTGCAATTTTAAGGAGTACGGTGAAATCTTTCTCAAGAATATCATACAATATTTTCCTTACTTTCATCTGCCGTTACATGTTTTTCACAAAAGACGTAACTTAGAGGGATTGTCAAGAGAATCAGCTCATGTATGTTAAGACTATCCCTTCTTTATTTTTGGCAGATCCAAATGAAACAAACGAAATGAGAAAATCCAAAGCTTTCATAAGTGACTCTATTCATAGAAGTACTAGGGGTGTCTATGTTCTTGATTCCCCGTATTAGTATATCTTCTGCTTATGGGTCTCAGAATATTACATAGTTGATAAAGTTTATCCGAAAGGTATATTGATATTATTAACATATTTTTTATGCATTTCGTTCATATACATGTACATTGACCCATGACCGTATGTATATAGTATATGGGAAAAGGTTACGACGTTATATACGTACCACCACCTGATCAGCTAGTATATGTTGATGATATTGCCGACAGTGGCCGAAATGATATGATGGGATGCCCTCAGAGGCTTGATAATGTTATGTACACCCATACCTATACATGACACAATATTTATACAGACGTGCATGGCATTATAAATGTTTCAGGATTTACAAATTTATTTAGACTTACAGGCGGAATTCTTTATTCCACATTGCATCTATGTCTTTCATGCCTTACATACTCAGCACATTATTCATATTGACACCCTATTTTCCGGGGCCTGCATTTCATGCCCGCAGGTGCGGGTACACAAGCTTATGGTGATCCACGATCAGCGAGAGTTGGTGTGCTCCATTTGATCCAGAGCTGATTTGAATTTTGGTACGATATGTTTGTATACATATATGGGTATGACGGGGTCCAGTCCCGTCCTTGTACAATTGTATATTCTGTTAGAGGTCTGTAGATAGTCATGTATAGTTGGGTAGTATGTGGCCTTGTCGGCTTCCAGTTTTGGATATGTAGTTGTCTATATAAGCCTTGTCGGCTCGCCCTACGTATTTCGCACGTGTATGTATATATGTCTTTTGGACAAGTTTCCTCACATATTCTATTCTCGTAATTCAACAGATGTTATCCATGTTTATATCTTAGACACATGCTTAGGGGTGTTCGACAGGTAGGATTTGGGCACTCGTCATGGCCCATCGGTTTGGGTCGTGACAATAACACTGCCACTAGCTATCTTAGACAAAAACCATACCAGACTAGCCTCACAAAGGTACAAGTAAGAAAAGATTCAACTACCTCCTAACCTACAACCCTAATAGTCGATCTCCACAACTTTCTATCAATGTCCATGTCCTCGAAAATCTGAAGCCTCACCATGTCCTTCCTGATCATCTCTCCCAATACTTCATAGGTCGCCCACTACCTCTTCTCATGCCCTCCACAGCCACCCGCTCACACCTCCTTACCGGAGAAGCCGAGATTCTCTTTTGTACATGCCCGAAACATCCGAGCCTCGCTTCCCGCATCTTGTCATCAATAGGAGCCATGCCAACCTTCTACCGAATATCATCATTCCTAATCTTATCCATCTTAGTGTGCCCGCACATCCACCTCAACATCCTCATTTCTGCTACTTTCGTCTTCTGAAATGTATAATCCATAATGATATAGAAACACCTCATGTCTCGACACCATGCAATGCAAATCCCAGATTCTAGATATATACAAATACAGAAAATTCTCAATTGCCACATATGAATGTTGATCCTATTAGAACCTTCTCAAGAGTCATCCACTCCGCTCAAATCTCAATTGCACTGCCCAAACGGGCCGTACGACTTGTGCCCCATCAACATGACAACACCCAAAAAAGTAATCCACACCTCTAAGCAACCGAGTGAATCCCTTTTCTAGTATATCATATCTACCCCGGACAATCCGAACCATTCCAAGTTTACAATATATCCATAATGTGTGGTACACCATGCATCCAAAAATTTCCTTGATTAAGTCATCCTCAAAACCAGTCTCTGCAAGTCATAACCGATCCACAAGTATGCCTCAAACCAAAACCAGTACAACACGTAACCATGTAACCCAAGAGTTGATAGTAGACTCTCCCACTTGGTTCAATGCCATAAAAAAAACACTCGATGACTCATAATACCCATACTCTATCACTGACATGATCCCGCACCGAAATTCAGCTCAATCCTTCATAAACTCATGTAAAACAAACCATATAATACTTCAAATCATCTGCTAAGCTTGCATTCATCCTCGTGACGGTCAATTCAACTATTTCAACCGACCCAAATTTAAATCGCACAAATATAACCCACTGATAGGAAAGAAAGCCTCCACACATCATCATAAGGATCACACATTTGTAGGTTACCCCACATGTGATAACCCACCTGCTTAGCCCCAAACTTGTATCACTCTATACCCTCCCATAACCACAACTAGAATGAAATCATTTAATCTTCCTTAGTCTGAACTCATCAACAAGACATGAAAATCTACTTTGTTCCACAAATGAAATAACATAAAAGGATTTCTACAAAACCTTCATAACTCAAGACTGTATGAAACAACCACATAAATATAGCATCCAATAGTCCTTTTCAAATCCCAAGATAACTCTTCCCGTTATATTCAAACCATCTGGACACATCCCGCAATCACATGATGCACATCATATAGCCATCCAACCACTCATCGAGCCACAAATTCCATTAATAGGGACACTACTGGACTTATGAGTCCAAAAGCACGGGCTCACACAATCGAAATCCTCGTGCTCAAGCTACATCCAAAACCCGGCCTCAAGTCCACTAGACTAGCCCATTATCAGCCACTGAAATCACATCTCACACCTTATCCATGGAATCACAAGCCATCAATGCACAGTTGATACCGAGCGCTCACATGCCCATATGAGTGCGTGGAAGGAATTAAAAGAGTTACGCTTCAAGATGAATCAATGCCGCACGATAAGGAAAGAAATATGGAAAGTTTATCCTAAATGCCCTGTAGTCTCGAAGATAGGTATGGACGTCATCATACCGATCCGCAAGAATCTACTAGAAACTTGCTCGTAAATCGTAGAGCCTATGAACCTAGAGCTCTAATACCAACTTGTCATGACTCAAAATCCAACTAGTCGTGACGGCACCTAACCCAAACCACTAGGTATGCCAATAAACAATAAACCAATTCCAATGAAATTTGATGAGACAATATTGATGAAAAAATTGAGTTTTTATACAAAATTCCAAGGACTAGTAGTACAAATCATGAGCTACTAAGATTTAGAGCTACTAATATTTAGAGTTTACAAAGTTGGATACAATAAATATATCATTTGTTTGAAATATACATAAAGAGATTAATAATTCTAAAACTGCCAAGAATGATAGGCAGCAATGACCGGAATGCAGGTACGTCTTCAATGCCATCTCCCGCCATACAAAACAATGTCAACATCAATAATCTGCACGCAAAGTGCAAAAGTACGAGTACAACTAACCCCGTGTACTCAATAAGTAACAAACCTAGCCTTAGGTTGAAAATAGTGATGAGCTGGGACAAGGTCGGAGTCCAGCACCATTAGCCAATAACATGTAATAGCAGTATAATAAAAATGATAAAGAAGTAACTCAGAGATGTGATGCTCAACTCGTTAATAGTTACGGAGAAATAGTCATGCTTTTCAGGTATAACAGTAAAACCCAAATCCTTCATCGATATCACCAAAATATGAGCGAGTGAGAAAAATTGTGATTTTTCCCCAAAGATTTCAACAATAAATACGATGTTTCATTATCAGAGAGCACAAGGAAAGTACTTCTCTATGCCTACATATCATTGTGCACATGAAATCATGAATGTCACCAAAATCGCGTAGCAGGAGAAAATGCATCTATATGCCTGTGTGTCAAGTATGCATGTCAAATGCAATGCATCACAGTGATGAACTCATGTACTCACACTCTCAGAGTACTCAATCTCACTGTCTCACACTTCCCACTCATGACGCTCAATTACTCGACGCACTCAGTCACTCGACACTGAACAAGGCAGAACTAGCATAGGGCAGATCTAGCCTTCTACACTCTCATTCATTCAGCACTGTACAAGGCAGATCCAGCCCAAATGAATCAATAACAGATGTGCTCACTGTGGGTGTACAAAATCCGGAGGGGCACATCCAGCCCAAGCGCTATAATAAGTCAATCATGGCATGGATTAATAAAGCCTACTATTATGTGCAGCCCGATCCTGTCATGAATCAATGATACCTGCTGTGGCGTGCAACCCGATCCCATCTATATCGCTCACAATCCGGCTCTCAGGCCTCAACTTAATCATCAATCTCTCTAGTCTCTCGGTCATACAATGTCATGAAAATCAACCCAAAATGATGATATGATGTATCATTAAATGGCAACAGAGATTGAGATATGATATGCAAATAAATGAGTATGACTAAGTATGTAATTGCAATGTAAACAAATAACTCAACAACAGAAATGACCCCAATAGGTCTAAACAGGATAAGCATATATAGACATGGTCTCTAACATGGATCACAGTTCAATTACACTAGCACATAGAAATTTCATGAATAGAAACAAGACTAGGTCACTACACAGTACCACAAAATAAATCGAGTCATAATTCACACGGTGCACGCCTAGTTACCCGTCACCTAGCATGTGCGTCACCTTAACACCAAAAACATATCATGTATATTGAGAGGTTCATACCCTCGGCATAAAATTTAGAAGTGTTACTTACCTCGAACAAGACAAATCCAATACTGAGCAAGCTAAACGATGCTCCATAAAATGCCATGCCGCGCGTACCAACCTTCGAACGGTTTGAAACTAGTCAAAAGTAAATCAAGAACATAAAATAATGCCAAAGGAAACAAACCCAATCGATAAAAAGTTGAATCATTAATCAAATGCCCAAAGTCAATTAAAAAGTCAAACCCGGGCTCACACCTCCGAACTTGACAAAACTCACAAAATTCGACAACCCATTCAATTACGAGTCCAACTATACTAGTTTCACTCAAATCCGACTCCGAATCGATGCTCAAAATAAGAAAAGTCACTTTATGAACTTTTAGACAAGAAACCCCAATTTCTCTTCAAAATTCATAATCCCATTACCAAAAACGACGATAGATTCACGAAATATGATAAAAAACGAATATAGAACATTTACCCCAATCCTTGTGATGAAATTATCTTCCAAAATCGCTCAAATATGAGCACCCCAACTCAAAATGTGAATAAAATATCTAAGTCCTCGATATACAGCTTTTGCCCAGGCATCGTCGCATCTGCGACAGAGTTAGCCGCTTCTAGAGCGTCCCTTTTGCGACAAAAACCCACTTATGCAAAAAAGCAACTGAAACTCGCCCGCCGCACCTACGAAAAATGCCCTCTTCTGCGCCACACTTTGATTCTGCGTTCAAACTCACAGCATCTGCAATTCCGCAGATGCGCCCAAAATGCTGCTTCTACACAAATAGTCCCACACAACCTACTTTGCCTCTATGACCAAATTTTTCGCATTTGTGGGCTCGCATCTGAGACTAGACCTGCGGAGATGCCGACACACCAAAATCAGAACCTGCAGCCAAACCAACTTGATCCAAAACGATCCGAAAGTCGTTCGAAACTCATCTGAGCCCCTCAGGGCCTCATAAACAAGTCTCATACCATAACATGGACCTACTTGAGACCTCAAATCACGCATAACAATATCGAAATGATGAATCACACCTCAAATCAAACTTAATGAACTTTTGAACTTTCAACTTCCAATACTCGTGCCGAAACATATCAAATCAAAATGGAATGTTCTCAAATTTTGTGCACAAGTCCGAAATGACATAACGAAGCTATTGCAATTCCTAGAAACACAAACTGAACCTGTTTCATTAAAGTCAACTCCCGGTCAAACTTATGAACTTTCTAAATCTTTACATTTCCAATTTTCGCCAATTAGCGGTGAAACCTTCTAGAAATATCTTAATGCAATTCTGTGCATACGCCTGAGTCCAAAATAATATTTCGGACCTAATGGAACCATCAAAATTCCAAACAGAAGTCAAATACTAAAAAGTCAAACTTGGTCAACTCTTCCAACTTAAAGCTTTAATCATTAAATTCATTCTTCCAAATCACTGCCAAATCATCTTAAAACCAAAACCGACGATTCACACAAGTTATAATACATCATAAGATGTTGCCCAAGACTTTAATTAGCTGAACGTAATACAAATACTCAAAACGACTCGTCAGGTCGTTACACTAATAAAGTATGGTGTTTTCCATAAGGTCATCACACCCTACCACCTACAAACAAGCAAGAAAGCAGAAGTGTACAATAGAGAGATTAAGAGTGTTTTGTCAAAGATGATGAATTCTACTCTGACTGTCACGACCCAACTTCCATAGGAGCCTAACACTACTTGATAGGAAAGCTAGCAGTCACACAATAATAACAAATTTGAATAAACATGGTTTAGTTCACCTAAGAACGGAAATATCATAAAATAACTGATAAAAACAACAATAATAGTGCTACAACCATCCCAATGATCTGGTGTCATCGAGTACATGAGCACTGCTGAATAACAAAATACAAGGCCGAATCCTCAATACAAATGTCTGAACAAAAGAACAATAGTAACAAAACTAAATAAAATAGAACTTCAAGGTCTGCGGACGACATAACAGCTACCGCGTAGTCTCCCAAAAGTTTGTAGCAACACAACTCTAGAAATCACCTAGTCCGGAAGTACCTGGATTTGCACAAGAAAAGTAGAGTGTAGCATGAGTACAACCGACCCTATGTACACAATTAGTAACAAACCTAACATGGGGTTTAAAGCAGTGACGAGCTCAGAAGAAAAAGCCAAAAACCACTATCAATAACTAGTAACAGCTCAGGATATAAACGAAACAATATAAGTAAATAACTCAATGATATCATGCCCAACTCATTCACATTTAATAAATTTAGACATTCAGATAAAAATATTTCATTTATGAGCAAGCATGAGGAAAATAAATCTGTCAACTCCATATCATCACGGTGAAGCCATAAAAAATAACAGCACTTAGTATTGTACGTGTGCCTGGCATAAATGCCATTTATCAGAAGCACATATTTATAACACCGTGTCTGCGCCCACTGTTGGGATGCCAAACTCCTGAGGGGCAGATCCTGCCCAAGTGCTAATCATAATCACATAGCCCAATAGTGGGTCCTGGTGCACGCGTTAGCCTAAATCAATAATACTTAGCCCAAAATGAGCTTGGCATACACATCGCCTTAAAATCAATTCCAAATCGGCTTTATGGCCCAAGCTCAGCCATCAACTACTCAGGTCTTAGTTAACCACATCACACAGTACTCAATTAAATAGTGTTACATATATCATGCATCAAGAACATGTGAGGAAACGAATAAGAAAGCATTGAGATAGAAATATCATACACGGACATAGTTCCATGACTGAGAGTATGTGTACAACTAAAGCAAATAGCTCAGGAACAACAAGTATAGCCTTAACATGTCTCAAAAAAATAGCACATAATCTAGACATGATTTCTAACATCAATCCGAACTCAATTAATCATTCAAGTTTAGAAAATACGGATATAATGAGGCGTGATACAAAAATCACATCCCATAGTAGTCTAAAAGCCATCTCAACTCATGAATACTCTGGTGCACGTATGCACGCCCATAACCTAGCATGTGTGTCACCCTAATACATCACATATAACGTGGTTCCCACATATATTTACCATCAAATCCAAGTTAAATATGTTACCTACCTCAGAACACGCAAATCCATAGGCCAAAAAGCCCTTGCCACACGAATCGACCTCCGAGAGACTCGAATCTAGTAAAAGCAACTTAATCTCATCAGTAAAAGCCATCAAAAATAATTCCAAATGATACAGCTAAGGACTTGAATCAAATAAGCAAAGTCAACCCCAAAAGTCAACCCCGTGTCCACACCTGCACCCTTACAAAATTTACGTATTCCAAACACACATCCAAATATGAGCCCAACCATACCAATTTCATCCAATTTCAATCACAAATCGACTATCAAATCATCAAATCTCACTCTCCAACACAGTCCGAAATTCCCAAATTATACCTTAAATTCACATAAACAAAGTGTAATAATCAATGGGTAATCAATATCTACCATCCAAAATGATTAAATTTCACTTACCTCTTCAATTGCATCAAAAAGTATCCCAAATATCTCCCTTAGCCAAGCTCCAAAACCCCCAAAATGAGAAAAACACTTAAACCTCGATTGCCATATCTGCCCAACAAAATCACATATGCGGTCACATAACCACTTTTGCGGTCCCGCTTCAGTGAAACAGTGACCCCATATGTGGTTCCCTCCAAGCGCCCGACCTTCCTCTTCTGTGGAGCATCCCTCGCATCTGCGAAATACCACCATGCCTGCCCAATCGCTTCTGCACACACCGCCCGCATCTTCGAACTTCTAGCCTCACACATTCGCTCCTGCAATCAAACAACTGCACCTATGGCTCCTCATCTGCATCTGCAAACCTAACCTTCTCCCTCTTCTGCAATCAACATGCTGCTTCTAGAGCCAATTCTTTGCAGGTGTGAATGCACAAGAACTCCAAAACTTCAGCAGCTCCCCAAAGTCTAAAATGATCTGCCAACAATCTGAAACACCCCCGAGGTCCCCACGACCCCAACCAAATATACCATCAAGTCCTAAAACACAATACGAGCCTACTCAAAGCCTAAAATCACACCAAAAAATATCAAAACCATGAATCACACCCCAATTCAAGCCTAATGAAACTAATGAACTTTTAACTTTCAAAACTCATGCCGGATCACATCAAACCAACCCAATATTACATCAAATTTTGTAAAAAAGTCCCAAATGATAAAATGGTCCTATACAGACTCTCAAAATTGAATTTGAACCCGATTCCAACAAAGACAACTCTCAGTCAAACCTCTCACCTTCCAAACTTTCAACTTTCCAATTTTCTCCAAACCACACCAAATCAACCTACAGACCTCCAAATCCACATCCGAACATACGCCTAAGTCCAAAATAACCATACGAAGCTATTGAACCCATCAAAACTCCATTTCAGAATCGTCTACATAAAGGTTAAACTCCGGTCAACTCTTACAACTTAGGCTTCTAATCTTGAGATTAAGTGTCCTAATTCATTCTAAAACTTCCCCGACACCAAAACAATCACCCCGTCGAGTTACATAACCACAACTACACATAGTATGTCATTAAATAGGAGAAATGGGGATAAAATACTCAAAACGACTGGTCAGGTCGTTACATTCTTCCCCTCATACACAAACATTCGTCCTTGAATGGGTCTAGAATCTTACCTAGAGTCTCAAATAGGCGTGGATATCTGCTCCGCATCTCCTGCTTGGTCTCCCATGTAGCCTCCTTGACTCGCTGACCCCTCCAATGCACCTTCACCAAAGCTATGTTCTCCGACCTTATCTTTCGAACATGTTGGTCCAAATTGGCCCCCGACTCTCAAATCCCTATCTAGTTTTACTGTGCTAAAGTCCAAAATATGTGACGGATCATCATATTACTTCTGGAGCATCGAAACATGAATTATTGTCTGAACACCCGATAGACTAGGTGGCAAGTCAAGTCTATAAGCTATCTCTCCAACCCACTCAAGCACCTCAAAAGGAATAGTATACATGAGGCTCAACTTTCCCTTCTTCTCGAATCTCATCACGCCCTTCATGGGTGAAATTTTGAGTAGAACCTTCTCACCCACCATATATGCAACATCACGAGCCTTAGTAAAATCAAGAGCTTGTTGAAAGGCAATTTCTACTTTTATTTTTTTTTTGTTGATTTTGTTTTATATTTTTTGACTTGACATGATTATTGAATTTTTCAAGTGAAGAATAGATTTGGAGGAAGAAGCTAGGGGCAAGGAAATTGGAAACAGGTAGCTAAAATTGCAAATTGCTAAAATAGCACTCATCGTGATGGACCTAAACCTCCCCGGGGAGGAGTCAATTTTTGAAGAAAGTTGTGGAAGTGGATCGTCTGAAGGCTTCACGTTGTGAGTAGTTTCTGCAAGCTTGCTTAAGTTTAACTAAAGAGATGGTTAAGAACCATATGAACCTGAAGTGGTATATGTACTCTGTGCACTCCTTGGATGTGGTGTTGGATAAGTAGAAGTTGACAAAGGATGATGATAAGCTCATTGATAGGACAAAGACGTTCTCCCAATACGTACCCCCACTATATTTGAGAAGTCCAAAATCTGATTGAGGAAAATGTCCAAATTAAGGGTCATGGTGAGCACATTACTGATGTTGAGGATAAGATCAGGTAGATGTGGTTTTTTCACGACCAAAATTGTCACTGTCGAGACCGTGATGGCGCCTAACATTTCACTTGCTAGGCAAGCCAAAGTTAGAAGGTTCTTAATGCCAACTTAGCGATTTCTAATGATAAGAACAATCAAGATAAACAGAAACTAAAACATATTAGTGAAATAACATAAACCCGTAATATCTTAAACATTTAGGATTTGGAGTCATAACTCTCGAGCTGCTATGATTTACTACAAACAGAGTCTCAAAAGGAAATACACTGTTATGAAGTAAAGAAATAGTAAATGATAAAACTAGGAAGATACTCTAGGGTCTGCGGATGCCAGCAGATCTACCTTGGGTCTCCTAACAGCAAATCCAGCAGCTAACCTCTCGATTAGCTAGGGCTAGTACCAAAATTTGCACAAGAAGTGCAGAGTGTAGTATGAGTACAACCGACCCCATGTACTCGTAAGTGTCGAACCTAACCTCGACGAAGCTAAGAGAAGACACCCACATATAAAACCTGTGCAGATAACACTATGTACAAGAAAGAGAACAATAAAAACTAAAGCATATACTACTAGGAAGGGAACATGCTAAAGGGGGAAACAAGATATAAGTGCTACTGCAGATATGATAAGCAGAACAGTCAATATGCCTTTAATCAGTAAAGTCACTTAAACACAAGGAAAGAAGTGGCATGGAATCACCCTTCATGCTTTGACTCTCAACCTCACAATGAAACAAGAATGTTGCACGACATCACCCTTCGTGCTTTTACTCCTAACCTCACAATGTAAATTAACAATCGGCACAACATAACCCTTCGTGCATTACACTCTCAATATGGCATGATATCACCCTTCATGCACTAACACTCACAATATGCCACAACATCACCCTATGTGCATTAACACTCTCCCTTACTACATAACAAAGAACAATATAGAGTAGGGAGATAGAATTCAACAATAACAAGCTTTACCTCAACAATGGTTCTACAATAGCAGTCTCAACTTTAGGTTTAATTCTCAATTATCACCAGAAGCCCATAAACACAATAAGACTATCAATATATCAATTCACTAAGCTAGCATGGATAACGACTCAAATTAAGTAAGAAACTACATATAACAAGCGCACATATACTCGTCACCTCACATATACGTTTTACCCAACATTTAAATAAGTAGAAATTAGGAAAAACAAATCTTATTCCCTCATGTGAAGGTTAATCACGACACTTACCTCGGTCCAACGACAAAACTCAAAGCTCAACCATGGATTTTCCCTTCACACAAGCCTCCGAACAATTAGAATCCAGCAAATTACCAACCAAATGATTCAATTTAAGCCTTAGGAACTATCCACGATTATAAAGAATTCAATTTAGGCCATTATTGAAAAAGTTAACACCCGGGTTCGCTTGGTCCAAACCCGAAATTAGAACCAAAACCCGATTACCTATTCACCCCCGATCCCGGTTATGTAATTTATTTTGGAATCCGACCTCAATTTGAGGTCTTTAATCCCTATTTGTCAAAAATTCCTAATTCTACCCAAAACCCCCAATTCCACCATGAAAACACTAGATTTTAGGATAAAAACTTGTGAAATATAGTGAAATATTGAAAGAGATTAGGTTAGAATCACTTACCAATAATTTTGGGAAGAAAGAGTCTCGGAAAAATCGCCTCTAAGGTTTTAGGTTTTGAAAATTTGAAGAATGAACTAAAAACCCCGTCTAAGTCATATTCTGTTCAGCTGCAGATGTCACCGGTTGGTGATGGGCTTAGAGCCGCACTTGCTTAACGACTATATGTGGGTCTCACTTCAGCCAGACATGGATATTTCTCGTATTCAGGCATACGCTCAAGGTGTATAGGAATGTAAACAGAAGCATATGGCGAGAATAATAGGGGCCAGAATAAGAGAACGAGATCTTTGGGTCCTTCTAGTGCGTTTAGAGGTGGTCAGAGACAACAATACCCGAGGTATCCAGCCCAGGCATCGGCTAGCACACCCCCTCAGTTTGTCGGTAAGAGATTTTATCATTACACATATTCAGGGCCTTGTCAGAATTCCAGGGCCTCAAGTTCTCAGTATAAGGGTGAGTCAAGTCAGATGAGGCCGCCCTTGCAACGATGTGCTCGGTGTAGTAAGCAGCATGCCGGGAGTGCCGCATAGGGTTGGGTGTTTGTTATACTTATGGTTATCCAAGACAGGTTATGAGGGATTGTCATACGAGAGGTGATGTAAGCATAATTCACCTAGCGGCATCTGTAGTTGGTTCGTCATCTTCAGTAGCCCCCCTGAGAAAAGTTCACAAGCACCTATCGGTCGTGGTAGAGGTAGAGGTGGATCATCTAGCTCGAGCGGTCCTCAAAACCACATTTATGCATTAGTAGGACGATAGGATCAGGAGTCATCACCTGATGTTTTTACATGTATATTATCAGTCTTCTCATATGATGTATATGCACTGATTAACCCCGGTTCCACCTTATCATATGTTACTCCGTTGGTTGCTAGTAAGTTTGGAATACACTTGAGTTGGTTAAACCTTTTGAGGTGTCCACACCTGTTGGGGATCCAGTGATAGCCAGGCGGGTACATATAAATTGTATAATAGTAGTTCATAGTTGATCTACAGTAGTAGACCTAATCGAGTTAGATATAGTAGAATTTGATGTTATAATGGGTATGGATTGGTTGGATTCTTGTCATGCCAACGTTGATTGTAGATCGAAGATGGTCAGATTTCAATTTCTAAGGGATCCTGTTTTGGAATGGAGAGGTAATACGACATTGCCAAGAGGTACATTTATTTCCTATCTCAAGGCAAGGAAGATGATCATAAAGGGCTATATTCATCACTTCGTTCGAGTACAGGATGTGAAAGTAGAGTCACCAACCATTCAATCTATCCTCGTGGTTAATGAGTTTCCCGATAAGCCTTCGGGTCTTTCGCCAGAGCGAGAAATTGAGTTTGTTGTTGATATATTACCAGATACTTAACCAATATCTATTCCTCCCTATAGAATTTCACCCGCAAAGCTAAAAGAGTTGAATGAACAACTAAGGGAGAAAAGGGATTTATCATACCCAGTACATCACCGTGGGGAGCACTTGTGTTATTTGTGAGGAAGAAAGATGGTTCCTTGCGGATGTGTATTGATTATAGACAGTTGAATAAGGTGACGACCAAGAATAAGTACCCACTCCCGAGGATTTATGATTTATTTGATCAGTTGCAAGATGCCAAGTGTTTCTCAAATATAGAATTGAGGTCCGGGTATCATCAGGTAAGGGTTAGGGAGAAAGATATTCTAAAGTCAACATTCAGGACCAGATATGGGATTTTGAGTTTCATGTTATGTCATTCGGTCTGCCTAATGCCCCAGAAGTATTCATAGATTTGATGAACCGTGTGTTCATACCCTTTTTAGATATGTTCATAATTGTATTTATTGATGATATATTACTCCCGTTCAAAGGCTGAGCATGCATATCATTTGTGTACGGTGCTAAGAGTTCTACAAAAAGAGAAGTTGCACACCAAACTCTCTAAATGTGAATTTTGGTTGAACTTTGTAGCTTTCCTTAGGCATGTCATTTCATGGAGGGTATCCGGGTTGATACACAAAAAATTGTGGCAGTAAAGACTTGGCCTAGACCCACGACACCGACGGAAGTTCATAGATTTCTCGGTTTGGCAGGTTATTACAGGAGATTTGTAGAGGTATTTTCTTCTCTTTCAGCACCTTTGACAAAGTTGACTCAGAAGGGAGCAAAGTTTCAATGGACTGATGCTTGCGAATGGAGTTTCCAGGAATTGAAGGACATATTAACTTCAGCACCGGTTCTAACGCTCCCAGAAGGGATCGATGTTTATGTTATCTATATTGATGCTTCAAGCATTAGATTGGGTTGTGTACTGATGTAGCATGGTAAGGTTGTAGCTTATGCTTCTAGACAACTAATAAAACACGAGAAGAATGACACACACAATTTAGAGTTAGCCGCGGTGATTCATGCACTAAATATGTGGAGGCACTACTTGTATGTCATTTATGTTGATATCTATGCGGATCATAAGAGCCTCCGGTATATCATCAAGTAGAAGGAATTGAATTTACGCCAAAGGAGATGGTTGGAGTTACTTAAAGACTATGGCGTTGATATCTTATACCATCCGGGGATGCGGATGTAGTAGCCGACGCCCTCAAACGTACATCTATGGTAGCCTGTCATATTTACAGCCAAAAAAGAGAGGAATAGCCCATGAGATCCATCAGCTACTTAGTCTTGGAGTTTGATTATTGGCTTGAGGTGATACCAGAATTACTATGCAGGACACGACAACATACTCTTTAGTAAGTAAAGTGAAGGAACGCAAGTATGAGGATCATGTGTTAGCTCATTATGGAGATACAACCCCTCTGAACAAGAAGACACCGTTTGAAATTATAGGAGATGGGGTCCTCAGATATCGAGGATGATTATATGTCCCGAATGTTGCAGAGTTGTGCCGGCAGGTTATTGGAGAAACTCACTATTCTCGTTATTCTATCCATCCAGGAATAACAAAGATGTATCATGATGTCAGGGAAGTATATTGGTTGGACGGAATGAAATAGGATATAGTGGAGTTTGTTGCTCAGTGCCCTAAATGTCAGCAAGTTAAGATTGAGCATAAAAAACCTGATGGATTATTACAGGTTATAGAGATTTCGACTTGGAAGTGGGAAGTAATCAATATGGATTTCATCGTAGGTTTACCTCGTACCCAGCATAAGTTCGATTTTATATGGGTGATTGTTGATAGACTTACAAAATCAGCCCATATTTTGCTTGTTAGGACTACACATTCTGCAGAGGATTATGCAAGGCTTTACATTAAGGAGATAGTACGAATTCATGGTGTCTCTGTATATATTATCTCGGATAGAGGAGCCCAGATTATAGCTAAATTTCTGGAGGTCCTTCCAAAAAGAATTGGTGACTCAGGTAAGTCTTAGTACATCATTTCATCCCCAGACAGATGGATAAGCTGAGCGTACGATTCAAACACTTGAGGATATACTACGGGCTTATGTGATAGACTTCAGGGGGAGCTGGGATGATCATCTGGCTCTTTTTGAGTTCACGTATAATAATAGCTATCATTCTAGTGTTCAGATGGCTCCATACAAAGCTCTTTACGATCAGAAGTGTAGGTCGCCTATAGGATGGTTCGATGTTGGAGAAACTAAGTTAGTAGGACCAGAATTGGTACAACAGGAAATCGAGAAGATTATGCTTATACAGGAAAGTCTATTAGTAGCTCAAAGCCGTCAGAAGTATTATGCGGATAAATTATGACGAGACTAAGAATTTCAGTTTTACGATTGGGTATTCCTAAAGGTATCATCAATGAAAGGTGTTATGAGGTTCATAAAGGAAGGAAAACTTATCCCTCGGTACATTGGACCATATAAGATCATACTCAAGGTAGGCCAAGAAGCATATGAGTTAGACTTGCCTTCTGACTAGGAGTCTGTACATCAAGTCTTTCATGTGTCTATGCTTCGTAAATGTATCGGAGATCCTTCTAGAGTTTTTTCAGTTGATGATGTTCAGGTCACAGAGCAGATATCATATGAGGAAACTCCCATTGCTATACTAGATAGACGTTTTTGGAGATTGAGGTCTAAAGACGTAGCTTCGGTGAAATTAGTTTGGAGAAACAATAATGTGGAAGAAATGACTCGGGAAGCCGAAGAAGACATGAAGTTTAGGTATCCCCACTTATTTCCTCTTCCAGAGAAGGATCCAACAGAGACATCACATCCCTAAGGTACAAGTATGGATTCTTGTGTTAATTATTTTCACTAGTCGTGTGAGATCGTTGTCATGATTGATGATTGTGGCAATATGCGACGTTGAATTATTGAGTTCTCTACCTGAAGGATTGATAGTATTACTGCTACAAAGGCGACTCTGTAAAAATTCATATAGATCCCGGGGATTTAAACATTCGAGAACGAACGTTTCTAAGGGGGGAAGGATGTTACATTTGGCGTTTTTATACGTTAAAGTTTCATCGAAAGTTTACCGACGTAGGCTCGGGGAGGAGATTATTTTCGAGGTTATAGGCATTTATGATAGTTATAATAGGCGATAAGTAAGTGTCGTGAAGGTTAAAGGGTAAACAAATCAAAGAAAATGAGTTTCGTTGAAGGTTGTCAATTTGAAATATAATACGATCTGAGCCATAATACCTGGTATTTATGGACTAGTGCCACACAAGGTACCCATTAATTATTGGTTAATTGGTAAATTAACAAGTTAATTAATAATTAGTGAATGATTAATTAGGATCTTGGATAAAGCCTAAAAGGCCTTAACGTGGCATCCAAGAGAGCAAAGGATTTTGACTCATTAAGTACATATATAGGTGGCACATATGTGGCTTGTTCATCTTGTATGGAGGGACCACACCCACCAAGCTTTAAAAATCTCTAATTCACCTTAAGAGATGTTGATATCTCTATCATATGAGAAACGAAGGCTTCAACCAACTCAAACAACAATTTGCATCTTAGTATCTTAAGTAATATGATTTTTTTAAACAAAATTCAAGCAAGATCTTTTATAATCTTACCAACGTGAGATGTTGCAAGTTTAAGGGAGTACAGTGCAATCTTTCTCAAGAATAACATACGGATTTTCCCCTACCCCGATCCGCCGTTACGTGTTTTGTCGCAATTGTTATATGTTAGAGGGATTTTCAAGAAAATTTCCTCAGATATGTTAAGGCTATCCCTTCTTTCTTTTTGGCATGATCCATACGATACAAATAAAATGAGCAAATGCACAACTTCCATAAATGACTCTATTCATAGAAATACTAGAGGTTCCTACGTTCTTGATTCCCCATGTGTCCTATTATTCTAACATCTGTTCATGGGTCTCAGAAAATACATAAGTTGATAAAGTTTATTTCATGATATTAGTCAGAGGCATAATTTTCTTATGACGTTACGAGAGATTTTATTGATGTACTTCTCATGCATTGCATTCTTTTATACTTGTACATTGACTCATGACCAGATGATGTTATATACGCATTTATATATGTGTGTGTGTATATATATATACATATATGTATATATATATATATATATATATATATATATATATATATATATATATATATATATATATATATATATATATATATATATATATATATATATATATATATATATATACATATATGTATATATATACATATATATATATAGGATATGGGAAACGGTTACATTGTTATATATGCACCACCACCTGATCAGTTGGTATATGTTGATGATTTTGACCATAGTGACCGAGATGATATGATGAGATGCCCTCAGAGGCTTGATGATGTTATGTACACCTATACCTATGCATGACACAAAATTTATATGCACGTGCATGCCATTATAAATATTTTAGGATTAACAAGTTATTTAGACTTACATGCTTAATTCTTTATTCCATGTTTCATCTATGTCTTTTATGTACTAATTTTTATGCCTTACATACTATGTACATTATTCATATTAACGCCCTATTTCCTGGGGCCTGCGTTTGATGCCCGCATGTGCAGGTAGACAAGTTGATGGTCCACCTTCTTAGGATCCAGGGATCAGAGAGAGTTGGTGTGCTCTATCTGATCCAGAGTTGCTTTTCATCTTGGTACGATATGTTTGTATACATATATGGATATGACGGGGTCCAGTCCCATTCTTGTACATTTGTATATTCTAATAGAGGTCTGTAGACCGTTATGTATAGTTGGATTGTATGTGGCCTTGTCGACTTCTAGTTTTGGATGTAGTTGTCTATAGTAGCTTTGCCAGCTCGCCCTACCGTATTTCGCGTGTTTATGTATATATGTCTTTGGGATAGGTTTCCCTCACTTATGTTATTTTCGTACTTCACCAGGTTATTGATAGATTTTATTCATGTTTATATCTTAGACGCATGCTTAAGGGTGTTCGACAGGTAGGACTCGGGAACTCACCATGGCCCATGCGTTTTGGTCGTGACACTGTCGGCCTGAGTATCCACCCTGAAAATTCTGGAGCAGAGGAGCACTAATAGGAGCTGATGAGGCACTGCAGAACCCAGTGGAATGACGAGGTCTCTTGTAAGACCCCTGATGTTACACCTTGTGCATTCTAAGGTGAAGTATAATGAATATGAGACTTGTTAATCATAATTTGAATGAGTGTAGAGTCATAATATCACAATATATGATTTTTGGATATAAAATATAAAATTTTGGAAAAATTGGATTTAACTTGCGGAAAAATCGAGTTAAGATTTTCCTTGTAATGAGCCATTCTGAGAAATTAAATTCGTAAGATTTATGATGTCATTTTGGGACATATCTCATACCAAAAATAAGTTCTTGGAACCTATCTTCCAACGGTCCAAACCATTTATTAATACGGCATCGGGGGTAGAGAAATATGGATTTTTAAAGTAGGGTTGCCAAGTCACGTTGCCGCACTTCAGAGAAATTGGCAGATTTATAGGCCAAGTTGCGATGCAATTTTCTCCCAATATATTGAGAGTTACAAGGAGATATTTATATGGAATTAAATCTCCATGTGTTTAGTTTCTAACGCTAAAAACCGTTTGTCAATACGATATCGGAGTAGAGAGATACAAGTGTCCGAAGTTGTACTGCTCAAGCTGCCAAGCAGGCAGCTTACCCGCATGCTTGGAGAATTGAGGCGGTGAGCTTCTAAGTTGTCTTTAACCATTAAATTTTGTCAATACCAGAGATTTATTACAACAAAACACTCTCAATCTCTCCAAGAACTGGTCCAAGATCCCAAGAACCAAACTCAAAAGAAATCAACACAAATCATCATCAAAGGTGTTAAAGACAAAAAAAAGAATGCTTCTATGATGTTGTGGTGTAATTAAGGGCTATTGTGAGCTAAGTTGAGATAGGGTTTCTAGTTGTAGATAATTTACTAGGTATGTATAACATCTTATTGATTGTGCCTAAGGTTAATCTTGTGTTGGTTGTGTTGTTTTAGTGAAAAACCATAAGATAGCACTTGAAAGAACATGAGATATGATTGTCTTTTTGGTTGGACTGTTTTTTGGCTAAATATGTGATTTGTGGTGGCTGGAAATTTAGAGAAATAATTTTACAATTTTGTGGCTGCTGTTATTAAGATTTTCTAGGTGTTAATTATGTTGATTGAAGAAGAAAAGATGAAAAACAAGTGATTGACGATAAAAATTAAGGTGCTAGATGTATGAGGCTGTTTTGGAAGGCATTTTGTGAATATTTTAAACTAGAAATAATATGGTACATATAAGTATGATGTTCTGAAGATTGTAAACTAATTTATTGAATAAGAATTGGATTCAATTTATATCTTGTTATGAGTAAAAACGAGCTTGCCGCTCAATATGATTGCTATGATAATCGGAGAAACTCATATTGGATTATATTGTTGTTGTTGCTATTGTTGGTTATAGTTGTTGTTGTTAGGCTGTTGATGAGGCTATCCCTTCTTTCTTTTTGGCATGATCCATATGATACAACGAAATGAGCAAGGACGCAAGTTTCACGAATGATTATATTCTTAGAAGTATTAGGGTTGCCTATGTTCTTGATTCCCCATATGTCCTACTATCATATCGTTTGTTCATGGGTCTCATGACATTCCGAGAGATCTTATTGACTTACTTTTCATGCATTGCATTCATTTATATATTTATACCGACGCATGACGAGATGACATTATATACTCGTATACTATATATATATGGGGTATGGGGAAAGGCTATGGCATTATATACGCACCACCACCTGATAAGCTAGTATACATTGATGATTTTTCCCATAGTGGTCGAGATGATATGATGGGATGCCCTCAGAGGCTTGATAATATTATGAAACATGTACCTATGCAGGACATGACATCCATACGCATATGCATGACAATATAAGTATTTCATGATGTACAGAGTTATCCAGACTTACAGGTTGAGTCATTTACTCCATGTTTCTTCCATGTCTTTTATATACTTGTTTATGTGCCTTACATACTCGGTATATTATTTGTACTGACGTCTCTTTTTGCCTGGGGACGCTGCGTTTCATGCCCATAGGTACCGATAGACAGGATGAGAGTCCTTCAAGTAGGCTATCAGCTTAACGAAAGGTGTTGGTGCACTCCATTTGCTCCGAAGTTTCTTATTTGGTTAGTATGATTAGGACATGTATTGATTAGTATGGTGGGGTCCTGTCCATACCTTTATGACATTTATGTACTCTTAGAGGGTTGTAGACATATGTCGTGTACGTGAAAGATTGTATGACTCTATCAGCCTATGTTCAGTATACATGTGACAATTTTTGGTCTTATAAGCCAGTATGTCATATGTATAAGTTTGTATTTTCCCATGCTTTACTTCGGTTAATTTACCTATGATAGTATGATACAAAAGATACGTTATGTTGGTTCAATTGGGCCAGCACGACACTGCGTGCCAGCCACACCTCCCCAGGTTTCGTGCGTGACACCTGGTCTCTCTGAGCAACAACTACCTTGACTCGCCTGGTGATATCGGCAGCCTCCTGAAAAGAAATATCACTCCTAGTCTCCTTAGCCATCTACAATCTGATAGGCTGAGCAAGTCCCTCAATAAACCTTCTCACCCTCTCTCTCTCGGTAGGAAGTAGAAGAAGAGCATGTCGGGCCAAATCCATAAAATAGGTCTCATACTGCCCTGCTAAAGACGCTCGAACTAACGGCGATGTTCCACTCTCAATGTGATAGGAAGGAACTTCTCTAGGAAGAGCTGAGAGAACTGGTCCCAAGTAAGAGCAGGCGACCCAGAAGACCTGGTCAACAAATAATCTCTCCACTATTTCTTGGCGGAACCAGTCATCTGAAATGCACTAAAATTGACCCTATTGGTCTCCACTATACCCATGTTCCGTAGCACCTCATCACAACTTTAAAGATACTCCTGGGGGTCCTCTGAAGATGCACCACTGAAGTGAACTAGAAAGATTTTGGTGAACTTTTCCAACCTCCATAAAACCTCAGAAGACATAGCTGTCCCATCACCGGCCTGTGCCGTAACAACCGGTTGAAATACTCCGACTAGACGAGCTGCTGGAATCTGATACTGAGGAGCCATATGCTCTAGAGTGTGAGTAGCAGGAGTCTATGCTCCTCCTCCAGCTTGAGAGACGACTGTTGCCATGGGAAATGTGTCAGTCTGAGCTACACTCTCCAAAAGGCCCACTGTCACGCCCCAAAATTGAGGGACGAGACCGACACCTAACTTAATGATTCTGGTCAAGCGGACCTGGATTGCCTTTCCTACCTAACGCGTTAGCCCTACACAATATACAAATTTATAATGAATTTACAACCAAATTTCCATTTACCTCTTTTAAAACTTCAACATTTGATAATCCCAAAATATACAAACTAAGCACAACATTTCCGACACAGAACCAAGATTACGAATAATTACAACTATTACCCAAAATACATACAACCCACACAGTGTCTACGGAGCCTCTAAGAGTACTAGGAGTTTACACAATAATTGCCGGCAACAAGGCCCCGTCTATACCTTAAAAGACATAAAATATACAAAAGAGATGATATAGAGTACACACGGCCCTGAGAGGAAATGGGGCTCACCAGAACTGCTAGAGAGATGAAGAGGAGGCACCACTAACGGCAAATCGAGCTGCCTACTATAGAACCACCTACATCCATATAGAAGATGTAGCGCCCCCGGCAAAAGGGACGTTAGTACCATTAAATAGTACTAGTATGTATAAACAAACTTTATTCTATGTAACATTAAGCAATACACATCTATGAGGCAGTTTAAGTGTCACGACCCGAAATCCCACCTTCAGGCCGTGATGGCGTCTAACATTGAACTCGCTAGACAAGCCAACGTTACTAGTAAATCCATTTTATTCCTTTGTTATTTAGCATTTAAAATCAAAATACAAGAACAATAGAAACAAGAATGCGGAAGATAAGAAATTCAACAACTTAAATAGTATGTACTCCGAAATTTCCTTAAACATACCCCCAGAACTGGTATCACAAACTCACGAACAGTCTAAGATTTTTTCTAAAAACAAAGTCTGAACAAAACAATACAACTATCTCGGAAGTACAAGAGAAGACATAAATAAAAAGGAATGAGATAGGAGGTGACGCCAAGGCCTGCGGACGCCTGCATGACTACCTCAGTATTTCCTGTGGACTGAAGGACACTCCCTCTATCACTGTCCGCCGGGGCCGGTACCGTAATCTGCACAACATAAAGAAGTGCAGGTGTAGTATCAGTACAACCGACCCCATGTACTGAGTAAGTGTCGAGCCTAACCTCGGCAAAGTAATGACGAGGCTAGGACACGACAAATAATAACCACCTGTGCAATTCAATAATATATAATAGAAATAACGGCAGGAAGTAAATAGTTAAGTACAAAATACGGGAAGAACATGCTAGGGTACAAAGGGGAAAGACACTTATTGAGTAACAGAACATGGAAACCGTCTAGTATCAGAATAACAATAGGGAATAAGCAAGTGTGTGACATCACCCTTCGTGCTTTACTCTCACTCTCACCAAGACAAGTGCACGACATCACCCTTCGTGCTTTACTCGCATTCTCACTAAGACAAGTGCACGACATCACCCTTCGTGCTTTACTCTCATACTCACCAAAACAAGTGCACCGCATCACCCTTCGTGCTTTTACCTCACAATATCGGCACGACATTAACCTTTGTGCTTTTAATATAAACAATGGCACGGCATCACCCTTCGTGCTTTTACCTCACTATATCGACACGACATTAAACTTCGTGCTTTTAATATGAATAATGGCACGGCATCACCCTCCGTGCTTTACACTCTTCCTTACCCAACAATAATCAGAACAACAATTTGGCAAGGAAGAACCACAATACAAAACATAATTTACAACATCCCGGCAAGGGAACAATAACAGAAATATCACCGTCCCGGCAAGGGACCCAGCTATAACCAATCTCACTGAACGTACAACATAACAAAAATAATCCTCAACCGAACAACTAATAAAAAGTGTTCACAACTCAGTATTTCCAACAATTGAATAATCTCCAAAATAGAAGCTACCTCCTAAATACAATGGATATTGAAGAAAACACATATACCATAAGATATGACTCACGGGCATGCTTGATAACAAGGTATAGGTACTCGTCACCTCACCTATAAATTGAGCATGATAATAACACATTGCACATATGACTCAACACCTATTGCCTCAAGCTAGGGTTAGGCCAAACACGTACCTCGATTCCAAGAATCCAATTAAGCCTCTAGCACTGCTTTTCCTCTCGAATCAAACTCCAAAACGATAGTATCTAGACATAATCGACTCAACAATATCAATAGTGACTCAATAATTCAATCCCAATGCCTAAATATGTATTTCCCATCATTCTTCCAAAAATACCAAAATTCGACCCCGGGCCCACTTGGTCCAAACACGAGGCTCCGACCAAAACCTGATCACCCATACCCCCACGAGTTCAAATATATAATTTGTTTTGAAATTCAACCCCAAATTGAGGTTGAATTACCCAAAATTCCCAAAACCCTAACTCTACCCAAAGCCCCCAATTTCTACCCTTAATCCATGATTTAAGGCCTAGAATCTAATAATAGATGATCAAAATGAAAGAAAACGGAGTTAAGAACACTTACCTATGAAGTTATGGAGGAAGAGTAGCTTGGAACTCGGCTATGGGGCTTGGAGACTAAGGAGAGGGTGAGAAATATGAGAAATCCCGAAATAGCATTCTGTTTTTAAGGCATTAAAATGACTGGGCGAATTTACTCTACGCGATCGCGGAAAGGGAGTCGCGATCGCGGAGAGTACTGGTTTCAGACTTATGCAATCGGGAATAAGGTATTGTGATTGTAGAGAACCAGAACGTGGACCCACGCGATCGCGAACGAAAGATCGCGTTTGCATAGAACAAATTGCTGCCCAGCCCCCAACCCCACAAGAGACTTACGCGATCGCGGACATAGGGGTGCAACCGCATAGAGCTAAACCCTAAGGCTCCGCGTTCACACTTGGCTCTTTGCGATCGCGCAGAGAAAATTGACCCCCTTCCCAAAATGCACATCGCGATCGCGTGCAACACACCGCGATCGCGGAGAAGAAATGACTGGACACCAGATACAACCTAAAACACCAGATGTACCAACTCTTTTGCACCCCGACACCTAACCGAAACCCACCCGAGACCTCGAGGCTCAAAACCAAATATACACACGACTTCAAAGTCATCCAACGAACTTATTCTAGTAATCAAACCACTAAAATAACATAAAAACAATGAATTAAACTCAAAAATCCATAGAATTTTCTCAAACTTCATAAACTTCTAAATTCTCCAATTTTGATCCTAAACACGTCAAACCAAGTCCGTTTCTTTCCAAATTATACAGATAACTCACATAACACATATTGAATCTGTTCCGGGCATCGAAACCATAATACGGGCCCAGTAACAATGATTTCACATCAAAGTTCATTTCAAATGTCTTTCTTATTTTCAGAAAATAATTTTCTTTAAAAATTCATTTCTCGAGCTTGGGACCTCAGAATTCGATTCCGGGCATATGCCCAGGTCTCATATTTTCCTACGGACCCTACGGGACCGTCGAATCACGGTTCCGGGTCAGTTTACCAAAAATGTTGACCAAAGTCAACTTTATTCCATTAATTATCATAAATTCAACATTTCAACACAAAAACTTCCGGTTACGCGCTCGGGCTGTGCACACACATCAAGGTGAGATTAACGGAGGGTTTCAGTTCCTCGAAACATAGTTTTTGCTAAATTATACAAGATGACCTTTTTGGTCATCACATAAAGAAACCCAAAAAAATATTACATAGAGATACAGAGAATCACAAACGAGGTTTCCACAATTTCTTATTTCAATTGTTCTCCTGTTGCAGCGCGCAACCCAATCCCACCTTACCATCATATTCCACCCTTATCTCTTCTGTTGCGACGTGCAACCCGATCCCATCTCACAATCACATTAAACCCTTATTACTATTGTTGCAGCATGCAATCCGATCCCACCTTACAATTCTGTTGCGGCATGCAACCCAATCCCACCTTACATTTCTGTTGCAGCGTACAACCCGATCCCACCGTACAATCACATTTCACAACAACCACCAATAATTATATCACGAGGATCTTTATCATGAAGAACATAAGTTCATTTCAACCAGTAACTATGTGAAATCAAGGCACAATGATCCTTACCAATCAGTAATTCGTATATGGTGTTGCCACAATCATTTAACTCACTAAAATCAGTCCATATTTACTTTCATCATTTGCTACAAAGCCTTTCGCACTTTGATACGTTCAATAATGTAATTAATAGCAACCTCAACCAACAATTCAATCACAAAGATTCTTATCGTCAAGGATATTCATTCGTAACAACCAAGTAACTATATGGAATCAAGGCCACAGAAATCTTTATCAAACAGTGGGTCATATACGTTATGCCATCAACATATAGCTCAATTAGTGCATCCCCGTTTCCTTTCCATTATTTACTACACAATATTTAGCACTTAGATACATTCGACACTTTGATTCATTATCATTTCGTTCATTTTGCAGCACATCCTCTCATACCGATGTATTCAACATTTAACGAGCATTGCACATGATAGAATAAGCACAAAGAATCACCTTTTCGCAAGCTCATATAACATGGTAATCGACTAACAAATTCAAAGAGCGAAATCTTACACCTCGACATGGCAGGGCAATCAATTCACATATGCTCAAGCAAGAATTTCATACCGAGTGCTCGGACACAACAAGATGACTCTACAAAGATTAAAGTTAGCCATACATACCTCGAGTTGGAATTTCCCCTTTAATTTTTTTTATCACAAATCACCGGACCGTCTAGCACCGTCAATCTATTCCATAATGTGACATATTTCACTTAGAATTAGGACCCAATAACATAACTCAAACTCACTTAGGCATTTTATCGAACGCGATGTGACCCCCTTAGATTACTAACCCCCTTTTTGTGAATAATCACCCAAACCCATTTCCCTTTACTAGACTATGACTAGTGGGTTACATTCATGCAAAATCCCTACCCCCATATTCATTAACTCACCTAACCATGTTTCATTTTAAGAAAAATATGGAAATTAAGGTTTATGGGGTAGAAGCTTACCTCTTATGGTGAAAAAAATGATGTCCTACTTGATTAGTTCCAAGCTTGAATGATGAAGGAGGATCACTCTGATGAAGTTGGGACTTTCTCTCTCTAGAACTCTCTCTTCCCTCTCTCTATTTTGTTCGGAAAATCTTTAAAATGGAAGGGGCTAAGTGTTTTAATGAACTGGGGGTCGGGTATAAAATTAGAATTTTAACAGCCCCGAAGTAGAAATGTGGTCAAGAATGCGATCGCATTCCTGCTATGCAGTCTGCATTCCGGTCGCATAAATGGCCCTCAAATGGGCCAAAAAGAAAAGAGGACTTCCCAGGTATGCGACCACTATGCGGTCCGCATACCTGTTGTGCGATCGCATAGTGCGTCACATAACTCCCTCCGCAAAAATCAAGGTGCAAGAATGCGATAACTATGCGGCCCGCATTCGTGAAATGTGATTGTATTCTAGGCTGCATAGTTGTCCTCAAAATGGACAGCAAACTGTCCAACTATGCGACCACTATGCGGTCCGTATACCTGATCTGCGATCGCATAGTGGACCGCAAACCTGCGCAAATATGGAAAATTATATCTTTTAAGTCCCGGGGGTACTTTTTACTCAAAAAGGGTCCATTTTAAGAATTTCTACAGTTATAGCAACACGGGAACCTATTTGGGCATTATTTTTAGCCATGAAATTTTACGGGTCTTTAAACCCACCAAACGGACCAAAGCATCCTGAAGCACTAGGGTGGCAATGAACCCCTCTGGAACCTGAGCTGGCCCAGTAGGAATAGTCTGGGTTTGAACCTCCTCGTCAAGCTCTACCTGAGGCTCCACTGCTGGGGCTGCTGCTCGGGCTTTGGGCTGAGCCTTTCTCCTGCCTCGGCCTCTCGCACGGCCATGGCCTCAACGTATGTCCCTCGTAGGAGCTGCCACTAGAGGCTCTAGCTGCTGCTCAGCTGAAGATGCAGTAAGTGTTCTTTCCATCTGCGAGAGAATAAGAGTAGAAGAGTTCAATTAGAATTGAGAGAACAAAATTGCACGACAGAGAAGAATAGAACTGAAACTTGTTCCTAAACTTCATAGCCTCCGTAGATAAGTACAGACATCTCGTACGGATCTCCAGAATCTACTAGTCCTGCTCATGAATTGTGAGACCTAGGAAACCTAGTGCTCTTATACCAACTTGTCCCGACCCGGAATTCCCATTGTTGGGACCGTGATGGCGCCTAACATTTCACTTGCTAGGCAAGCCAACGCCAACGTTAGAGGGTTCTTAATGCCAACTTTAGCCATTTTCAATGATAAGAACAATCAAGCTAAATAGAAACTAAAACAACTTTGGGGAATAACATAAACCCTTAATATTTGAAACATTTAGGATCTGGAGTGACAACTCATGAGCTACTATAATTTACGACAAATAGAGTCTGAAAAGTAAATAAACTGTTTTGAAGTAAATAAAGAGTAAATTATAAAACGAGGAAGAGACTCTAGGGTCTGCGGACGCCAGTCGATCTACCTTGCATCTACCGACAGCAAGTCCAACAGCTAACCTCTCAATCAGCTAGGGTCGTTACCAAAATCTGCACAAGAAGTGCAGAGTGTAGTATGAGTACAACCAACCCCATGTACTCGTAAGTGTCGAGCCTAACCTCGAAGAAGTAGTGACGAGGTTAAGAAAAGACGCCAACATATAAAGCTAGTGCAAATAACATTATATGTTAAAGAAAGACAACAATAACAACTAAAGCATATACTACTGGGAGGGGAACATGCTAAAGGGGGAAATAAGATACAAGAGCTACTGCAGATATGATAAGCAGAACAATTGATATGCCTTTAATCACTAAAGTCACTTAAGCACAATGAAAGAAGTTTCACGACATCACCCATCGTGCTTTTACTCTCAACCTCGCAATGAAACAAGAATGTTGCACCGCATCACCCTTCGTGCTTTTACTCTCAACCTCACAATGTAAATCAATGATATGACACGGCATCACCCTTCGTGCATTACACTCTCAATATGGCACGTCATCACCCTTCGTGCATTAACACTCACAATATGGCACATCATCACGCTTCGTGCATTAACACTCTCCCTTACCACATAATAAAGAATAATATAGAGAAGGAAGATAGAATTCAACAATAACAAGGTTTACCTCAATAATGGTTCTACAATACTAGTCTCAGATTTAGGTTCAATTCTCAATTATCACCAAAAGCCCATAAACACAATAAGACTATGAATTTAGCATGTCACTAATCTAGGCATGGATAACGACTCAAAGTATGTAATAAACTACATATAACAAGCCCACCTGCTTGCTATAACCCCACAAACAACGCATAAGTACTCGTCACCTCACATATACATTGTACCCAACATCAAAATAAGTAGCAAATAGGCAAAACAAATCATGTTCTCTCGAGTCAAGGTTAACCACGACACTTTTCTCGCTCCAACGGCCAAACTCAAAGCTCAACCACGTATTTTCCCTTCACACAAGCCTCCGAACAAATAGAATCTAGCAAATTATCAGCCAAACGATTCCATTTAAGCCTTAGGAACTACTCACCATTGTAAATAATTCAATTTAGGTCATTATTGCAAAAGTCAACAAAAGTCAACACCCGGACTTTCTTAGTCTAAACCTAAATTTCGGACCAAAATCCGATTACCCATTCACCCCCGAGCACCGTTATGTAATTTTTTTTGGAACCCGACCACAATTTGAGGTGTAAATCTCCATTTTTCGAAACTTTATAATTCCACCCAAAAACCCCCCAATTCCTCCATCAAAACACTACATTTTAGGTTAAAAACTTGTGAAATGTAGTGAAAGATTGAAAGAAATTAGGTTAGAATCACTTACCCATGATTTGGGGAAGAAAGAGTCTTGGAAAAATTGCCTCTAAAGTTATAGGTTTTGAAAATTTGAAGAATGAACCAAAAATCTCGTTTAAGTCATATTTTGTTCAACTGTAGATGTCGCATTTACGACCTGGGCTTCACAAATACGAAGCCCGTAAATGCAAGAAATCCATCGCATTTGCGAAGACTCCCACACATATGCAATCATCGCATTTGTGAAGAAAAATTTGCAAATGCGAACACTAACTTGATCGCAAATGTGATCCAGTGATTGCAAATGCGAAGAATCCCCCTCCCCATCTCCTATCGCAAATGCAAACACTGGTATTCCGCAAATGTGACCTCATGTTTGCAAATGCGAACCTATGCTGACCCAGGCACTCTTCACAAATGTGAAGAAATGGCTCGCAAATGCGATCCTGTCAGAAGTTGGAAATGTTTGCAAATGCGAACAATGATCTCGCAAATGCGAGATCAGAGGCCAGTTACCAGAAATTGCACACACCAGCTGAGTTCTAAGTCAAAATTCACTTTGTAGCCTATCCCCCCAAACTTACCCGAGCCCTCAGGGCTCTAAACTTAATATGCACACAATTCTAAAAATATCATACGAACTTGCTCGCGATCAAATCGCCAAAATAACACCAAGAACTACGAATCGAACACCAAATCAAATGAAATTTTCAAGAAAACTTTGAAATTTCTATTTTCACAACCGGATGTCCGAATCACGTCAAATCAACTCCGTTTCTCACCAAATTTGGTAGAGAGGTCATAAATTAACTATTGGACCTATACCGGGCTCCGAAACTGAAGTACGGACCCATTATCTAAAAAGTCAAACTTTGGTCAAATATTTTAGATTCATTAAGCCTTTAACTTTCAAATCCCGACAAAGTCCGATATCTCAGGCTAAGGACTTTCGAATATGATTTCGGGCATACGCCTAAGTCCTAAATTACAGTACGGACCCACCAGGACTGTCAAATCACGAATCAAGGTTCATTTAGTGAAAATAGTGACTGAAATCAACTCAAATGGAGTTTTAGGTAAAATTTCTTATTTTTCTTAGTTTTTAACATAACAGCTTCTCGGAATCATGCCCGAACTGCAAATGCAAATCGAGAAGGCATAAGATGACCTTTTGGGTCATCACAGTTTTTATTTGGAGGCACGAGATCATGCATTGCTAGTTGCCTAAGAGATTAGCGATCAGTGGATGCATGAGAAGTTTTATGTGATACTTGCCGCAATTAATGGGATGAAAAAAGACACAGTCTATTAGGGTTGAAACATATTTTTGAGGAGCCGATGACTATAGAGATGATTGATGTGAGTTCTATGAAGTGCAGTTCTACGATTGATCCAATAATTAAGGTTGAGCTAATTCGGCTAGGGATGACTCTGAGGTGGATGCGACTTCAAATTTTAACTATCCAACCGGTTGTTTTGAGTTCTAGAAACCTCTATTTCTTTTTGATACTTATCCTAAATTATTTTATTTTTATGACTTGTGGGGATGTGAGATTTTTTGTTTGAGGGGTTCAGGATTGATTTAGAATACTTAGTTCCAAATTTTAGGCTTGTTGTTGGAATAGTTTACCAAAGTCAACATCATGAGTAAACGATCCCGAATTGGTTTTTCGAGGGTTCCACTAGGTTATAATAATTTTGGACTTGTACCCATGTTCAATACAGGCCTCTAGTGGCCCTAGGTTATTTTGGTGCTTCTAGTCGAAATTTGGAATTTTAAACTTAATAGAATTTGAGTTCTTGGTTTGATGCATGATCTGGTATAGATGATGTTTTTTGTATTTTGAGATCTTGGATAAGTTTATATAAGTTATATGTACTTATAGGATGATATGGACGGGGTCCTGGGAGACTCGGTGAGTTTTGAGGCGGTTTCAGACTATTTTTAGCTAATTGGAATTTCTAGTTGTCTGGTGTAGTCGCATCGACGATGTTGAGGTTGTAGATGCGGAAGTCTTACCTGGAGAAGTGGCGTGGGCACCTGTGAAGGTTGGCTAGGGCAGGCTGGTGCTCACCTTCTATGTAAGGACTCGCACTTGTAGCTTAGTATCTACACCTGCAAGGATGACTGTCAGATTTATTTAGGCCGAGATTTAGCTTATTTTTACTATTTTTGAGTTGCTAGGGTAAGTAATTCTTACTTAATTTTGATCATATATCTTGATTCCCTATAGAATTCTACACCTAAAATATAGAAATCAAGAGTGAATATTTTTTTGAGGGGGGTGGGGGGGTTATACAACTTAAGCAAGTGTATTTTGAAGTTTTTATAATTGATTTAGACTTAAATTTTGGAACTAATCACATATTAAGATTCCTAGGATTATAGGTCAGCATGATCTAGCCCCATATTAGGGTTTTGATCGTATGAGTTTTGGTTGACTTTTGTTATCTGTTTGTGATTTTATTAAAGATTGAATCTTTTTATTGTTTGGAATTGGTTTATAAGACTTTATTTGTCCTACTTCTTCTATTTCTCGAACGATTTTCAGTATCCACTTTAGGGTTTGATTAATTCGGGTCCTGCTAGGAAGTCTCACCTTAAGGATTAAAGAGTTTTCTATCTAAAGCGACTCTATATTAAAGGAGGGAAGGGTTAATTGGACGATTAAGTCTTGTTCCGAATGATGTAAGCATCTTGCCTAATCTTGGTTTGAGAGAAAATCTCTTAGGATATGACCTTGTTTGCTAATTGAAATGTGTTGAGGAAATTAATATGCAAAGTGCCATGGTTTATTCATGCTCGGGGTAGACTTTAGGCTTCTTTATGCCTTTTTCGGTTGTGTGTTCTTCTTTAGTTATGCTTTGTTTGATTGTATGACTACGTGATCCTATTTATTCATGCTAGAGATCATGTGTAGGCTTATATATAATTTGCCATGACAGCCTATTATTGAGATGTTGAATTACTTAATTTAGTCGTAGTCACACTTTATATCATAAAGACACATCCGCGACTTTATTTAAGTCATTATGCATATTCTTTGGTATAAGTAGAGCATATGCTTACATCCTTAGAGGTAATGATATTTATACGGGTTGATATTATTATGGCACAGTTGAATATTATGAGAGAACATGTATTTGATATGGCACGAGGTTTATGTCGTGCAATTATTGTTATGACACGAGGTTTCTGTTGTATAGTGTGTGAATACAGATCCATCCCCCTATGGTCGCTCTCCCATGTTTCTCTCTCGGTGGCGTACACGCGGAGTTTATGAGAAACTGATGAATGTTAAATTATTATAGCATTGGTTGATGAGTTATCAAGGTGTAAACTTTAACCATTCAAGTGAATGCTTTATTCCATATCATGCATATTATATTCTTTATATGCTTATCTTATAACATGCTACTTGATACCTCTATTACATGATTTAAACTTGATAGTCGATATAACGAGTCATGTCAAATTGCTATTTCGTGATAAATCTTTTTTGTGAGGCTGTATCTCTTTTTATTGACTTTCTATGTATATACATGCACTGTACATGTATATTTATTAGTGAGTATCATATGACTTGAACCTCACTATTACTTTACCGAGGTTAATTTTGATACATATAGAGTACATATTCTCTTTATACCCATAATACTCTTCTATCTATTTTGTGTAGATTCTGGTACAAGCACTAGTGGATCTAAGGAGTTTGACCAGCGGTTGATTCATGAGACTCGAGGTAGTGTTTCTTGATCGATCGCATACCTTTGACGACACATTATTTTTGTTATCAAATTATTTATTCATATTTCAAACAACATTTGCTACTTTGTGAGACTTCATTGTATTTTGTCTTAGAAGTTTATGACTTCATACTACCAGATTTTTGGGGAATGCTATTGTAGTATTTTTTTGTTTTTGTCAATGATGTTAGACTCATTATGCTTTATATGCAATGACATCTTAATATATATTGTTATGCTTGGTCTTGATTGATGTTTGGGTATTTGCTTACCTACTGGGTTAGATTAGGTACCATCACGGCCATGGTGGGATTTTGGGTCATGAGAAAGTTGGTATCAGAGCTCTATGGGATAATTAGGAAACATTCCTTTCTTTCTTTCTCTATTATGAAACTTTGTTTCATATATAAAATTGAATCCTTAATGTTTTTTTCTTTCACATATGATAGAACATGTGCGTCTGTAGTAGCTGAGCAAGAGCCAAAGACCCAGGTTGCAATTGCTACTAGAGGTAGAGGCCAAGGAGCAGGGCTAGGGTCTAGACCAGGGCACATGCAGCATCACCTAAAGGTGGAGCATCTCCGACTACTCATGCTCGTGTTAGAGCAGCCCCTGAGGAGACATGTGTAGCTCCAGTAGTGAAATACCTTCTAAATCATGTTGTACAACCTGGTTCAATTCACGTTATCAAGAGTTTCATGCTACTCCAACGCTTCAGAACACTATGGTCCAAATTACAAGTTACTTCAACACTGTAGCACAGGCTGGGATGGTTCCTATGGTCCCAACTACTTCTCAAGATGGAAGGGGAGCATAGACCCTAGATACTCACACTCCGAAGCAGGCCACTATTATGTTTCAAACTTTGGGGGTTCCTATTATTACACAGTTGGGGTTGTCAGCCCATTGTTTTTGTTAGGTTGGAGGTTAGGCTTGATAGGTTTGTTGATGACCAGAAGATGATGATTGATTCCATAAGTTAATCCTCCACATTTTTATGGCGATCCCACAACTGATGCTTAGGATTTCTTGGATGGGTGTCATGAGATTTTGTGCAATTTGGAGCTTGGGGAGTCCAATGTAATCAATATTACTACTTTTCAGCTGAGAGGTCCAACCAAGAGATGGTGGCAGACATATGAGCCGGGTAGACCAGCAGGGTCACTTCTTTTCACTTCGACTCAGTTTTTGACTATCTTTTTAGAGTAGTTCATCATCTTCACCAAGAGTGTCATGCCCCAACCCTGGGGAGCGCGACCGACGCTCAACCAAGATATTCCAATCAAACAAGCCTTCTTAATGCCTTCTACCCAACCACACCCATGAATAATACGAGGATGAATACCATGAGTTATAAAAACTAGAGAATAACATGTACAACACATATTTCATTACCTATAGAAGATTCCTTTACGATTTCCAAAATATTACGAGTTCATAGTTTAAAAGTGGAAACATGTCCAACAACTACAATATTTTTTGTTTGTTACCCCAATCAAAATATAACCCACAACATGTCTATGAGGCGTCTAAGTGAACAAGAGTACAATATGGAAGTGATTTAAAAGTAATATACAAGGGAATCAAAATGATACAACGCCTCGATATGGAGTAGGTCTAACCAAAATCCGCTGAGTAGAGGGTAATTCCTATCAAGAGTTGATGCCGCCTTCTAAGGAACCACCTACATCCATAAAAGATGCAGTGCCCGGGGTAAAATGGACATTGGTACATATGGAATAGTACTAGTATGCAAAGCTAAATACCCTGTCATTGAATGGAATGCAAACATAAAGGGTTGAGAAGTATGAAAGAAATAAGAATATCAATAATATTTAAATGTCGAGTTAAAACAATGTCAACCTTTAAAATAAGCAATAATGATTTAAGTTGGGAGACCTTTGGTACTGACACACCACCATGCCTATGGCATGGAGTCCGACCCTCGCCTAATCAGCTAAGCCATCTCACTCTAGTCCATAAGGGTTGACATAACAACATAATACCACCATGTGCGCGGCATGACGTCTGATCCCTGCCCAATCAGTTAAGCCGTCTCACCACAATGCCATGTGGATCGACATGGTATTTGCTATATATCATCTCATCCCAATCAAGGGAAATAATCACATTATAATAATGGGGACTCACCCCCCAATCTATTCCTACATTGACACGTATAGTTTTGAGTTTGGGCATTTATGACCTAGCCTTCCTTGGTGGCCTAACGATACTCCAAACACAGTTGTCAAATAAAAAATTATAGTTGTTTCATAGTCTTTCATACTTCCTTTCATTTTAGTGGAACTCTTGGCCTCACATGTAAATCATCATTCTTGGCACGATGGCCTCATTTCATATTTCATACTTTCATTTTTTCATTACTTTTCTTGGATCATCTTAAAACATTTATGGATAAACACTGAGAGAAATCATATCTTCAACTCAAACTTTCAGCCTCTAAGTTGGGTAGAATTTCCCAATTTTTTAGCCTCTAAGTCGGGTCGGCAGACTGGATCACAAAATAGGTATGTGGTCCATGAAGTGGACTGTGAAATGTTCCTCCAAAATTGGGCTGGTCTAATTAAATCTACGGCTGATTCTACGGTCAATAGATTGATTCCAGGGTCGCACACTAGACCTCAAAATCTCCTTCCAAAATTTTCCATGCTGGTTACACGATGGATGTGCAACCCATGAAATGGTGATGCGGTCACATATTGGACCGCAAAATGACCTTCAAAATAAAACTTCTTCTAGTTCAATCTGAGATATTTCTGCGGTCAGCACTTTCATAATGGATTGCTAAAATTCCATGTTCTGAAAATGATTCCACCAACTCCACAATGCATTCCGCAGTCCAAAAAGTCTACAGTGGAACACATAAATGCTATGATCGCATAATGGATGGCATAAATGCCATGCTCTGAGAACTATCTACATCCTTCCAAACACATTAGTCTACTTTGGCACCATAAAACCTCAAATTCTTGGCAAACTTTTCTAGGGCGTTACAAGGAGAGATGAGTTGCACAATCAGTTTGAGCATTTGCAGCAGGATGGTATGGTAGTTACTCAATATGAGATGAGGTTTAAGAGTTGTTGCACTATGCAAATTTTATGATTCCTAACGAGAAGGAGAGAGTGTGGGGGTTTATTGAGGGTCTTAGTTACAAAATCAGGTATGGGATGGCACGATAGGTTAAGACTAAGACTACTTTCAACTATGTTGTGGAGATCTCTAGGATGTTGGAGCGCATTTACAAGAACGACAAATAGGAGAGAGAGGCCAAGAAGCCTCATGGTACAAGGGGATTTAGTGGTGCCTACCCGAGGCAAGGTTCATTATGGTAGAGATCATCCTAGCATACCATTCCTGTCAGTACTCTAAACTTCTCATGGCGCTCTAGTCAGTTATGGGTTTCAGAGTGCTCGTTTAGAGTCGCAATTTAGCATATCTCTCGAATGTGGTTCTTATAGTGAATCTCCACTGAATAATTTTTTAGTTGCTATTTTGGTCGTTAGGGGTAGACTCAATCCCAACAACCACACTAGTAAAGGAGTTGCTTTGAGCACAGAGATTTGAGGCTTATGATGAGATATTGCCCTAGGCTTCAAAGTGGTATATCACAATAGCGTACTAAGGCTATGATTCCAACCAACTTACTACACCGCATGCCCAGCCAGCTAGAAGTGGAGGTTAGGCAGTTAGAGATCATCCTAGAGGTGGAGGCCAAAAGGGTGGAGGTGAAGCACGTTGTTATGCTTTTCTTGGCAAACCAGATATTGTTACATCTTATGTAGTCAATACATGTATTTTTCAGTCTATTATAGAGACGATTTGGTGTTGTTTAATTTTGTTTCTACTTATTCATATATGTCATCTTACTATGCATCATATTTGGGTATGTGTAGTGGTTCCTTGGATATTCCTTTTTATGTGACTACGCCTGTTGAAGATTCGGGTTATCGATCTTGTGTAGTTACTATTAATGGGTATGGTATGATAGTTGATCTGTTGTTATTAGAAATGGTCGATTTTTAGGTGATTCTTGACATGGATTGGTTATCACCGTATCATGCTATTTTATATTGTCACGCCAAGACTGTGACTGTAGCTGTTGTTACACCCTATATTTTCGTACGTAAGAGTACGTAATACGTCAATTTATGTAAGCTCATAAATGAGATCATCTTTGAAAGTACATAAAGTAAGTTAATCATGTTACCTTTGAGGTTACAAATATTTAAAATCATGAATAACAAGTACCAAGAAGGTTGGAAGGCTTAAAAGCTAAACAAATTGAAGAAAATAAGTTTCGTCGAAAGTCGACAAGTTGGGAGTTTTATAACATGTACTTTTGGGGTGAGACTATGGTTCTTAACAATATAAGAGGTTATGTAATGAGTTATTTTATTTGTATGATAGTGGTGTGTTATATTTTCATGTCAAGCAGTTGTAGAACAAAAGTTGGAAAAGGTCATCACAAGTTACATTCATAATGTGCTGAACATTAGGTCAAATGTAGCTGAGATTTTCTCCAACTATACTTCGAATTAAGGGAGGACACACTACCAAATTGAAGATCTGCGAGTATAGCTTCCAACGCATTAAACAGTTCATTGATACAACATCGGAGTAGCATGATATTTGCAGTTTCGCGAGGCAGCACAAAAAGTTCCCACTAGGACCCACTTAGGCAGTGATCGACCTACTTCACTTTAAAAATGATTGGGACGCCTATTTTTTGCTCATTTTAGACTCAAAATCGTCTCCAAACTCCTCCTAACCGTCCTCAATATGTACCATAATGGTTTGAAGGGGAATCCAAGCGATTAAACCATATTTCAACATTAAAAGTTAGTTCTAGTGAAGAACAACACCTCTTTGAGGTTGTGTTGTCATTGAGGATTGTTTTGGGCTGTGTTTGGCCAAAATTCAAGTTGTTCTAATTTTTAAGGTGAGTACAACAACCTACTACATGTACTTGAAGTTGTTTGTATGTTAGTTGCATTATTTGATCAAGATACTACAAGAGGAGACTTAAAATAGTTTGAGATGTTATTGTTCTTAATGGACTGTTTTGGAAAGGTTTTTTCCATGAACTTTAAATTGGAAACCTTGGAAAATGAATTTTTATTACGTTGTTATTATAAATATATTGTCTACATTTTGAACTTGTTTTTGGTACTGTGAATAAGATGATAAAGGACAACATAACAATGGAAAATTGTACTTGTTGTTGTTGTTGTTGGATTGTAAGGCTTTTTGAGGATGAATTAGGAGATGAATAGGAGGTTAGAAGCCCTCCCATTGTACTTAATATCACGATGTATATGCTGTTAAGTTAATGAATGAATTACATTAGGGTTAAAGGGTTCAAAAGGGATTCAATTCGAGCTTGCCGCTCGTTGCGTTAAATAGTAGTTTCGTGGGTGATGTTCATGCACTTGTTGTTGTATAGATTGATTTCTGTTGTGGTGCTAAAAGTATATAGTTAAATATTTTACGTGTTCTTGATGTTTTTATGGACTTGGGAAAAAGCAAGGAAAACAGGGCAGACGATGCACGTCTTAATGTAAAATAAGTTTGCCGTTCCTTATACAATAATTGCACCATCTGGGTGTCTTACAAGGAGATTTATTTCTAAAATTTTCGATATCCTTCGGAAATACCAACTAACGCAAACAATCCATCCATTATTTTGGGTTACTCTAAACCCAGCCGGGTCCTGATATCCCGTCCTTCTCTTAAACCATATTTGTTAGCTCCAATAGGGCATAACTGAGATGGGTGTGGACTACATACATCTGTTATTGTTGAAGGTAACTCAAAATGCTTATATTTCTCTGCTTGAATTTTAAATACTGATATTCTTCATTAATTAGGCGCCCCGTACCCTTCTTCACCTTGCTTCTTTTACTTGTTAAAACTTGTATCTATCTTCTGAATCTCTCATTGATTTGCACCATATGGGAGGATAGGTATTCTTGCCTTAAGGATCTTCATTAAGAAACTTACACGTCTTAGTACCCACATGTTCTGCTGAAGACCTTACATTCACTCATCATAAGAATCATGCAAATTGAGTTCCTCTGACTCAACTCTTCCACATCTATATTTCTTACCAACCGTCTTTTTTGATGTAGGCATCGTCGTATTATGAATAAGATAGAGTTTAAGAAATTAAGTTCTTACAACTGAGTTCTACCACACGATCTACAGTAAGAAGAAAGAGTTGAAGTCCTAAATTCCTCTGTAGCCTCCTGCTATAGGTGTGGTGCACAACACACGCATAAACAAGACACTACTAGACACGGCTTGTAGACTCCCAAGTAATGAACTGCTCTGATACAACTTTTGGCACGTCCCAAACCGATGGGCCGCGACGGGCACTTAGTACCTTACTCAACCGAGTACCAACGTAACATATCTTTCTTATCATACTATCATTAGCAAATGGGCCAAACATGTCGTCATGGGCTAACAAGAATAAACATAAGGGAATATTCAATATAGGACGACCCAACCTAATATAAAAATTTATACATGTGACATACGGGCCTACAAGGCCAAAATGATCACTCGTACAGTTAACAAAGGCCGACAAGGCCATACAATCTTTCCTATACATGATATATGCATACAAACCTCTAAGAGTAGATCAATACCATAAAGGCCAGAACATGGCCTTGCCATACTAATCAATACACGTATAAATCATACTGACCAAATAAGCAACTTCAGAACAAATGGAGCGCACCAATACCTTTTGCTGAGCTGATAGCCTACTTCGAGGACTCTCGACCTGTCCATCGGGGCCTGACGGTATGAAACGCAGTGTCCTCAGGAAAAAGTCTCTACATGTATGTCTGAATAGATATGTGAATCATTTAATATTTATAACATCATGCATATGTGTATAAATGTCATATGATGCATAGGTATATGCGTTCATAATATCATCAAGCCTCTGAGGGCATCACATCATTTCATCTCAGCCACTACGGACAAAATCATCAACGTATACCAGCTAATTAGGTGGTGGTGCGTATATAACGCTGTAACCTTTACCCATATCCCATACACACACACACAAACATATATATATATATATATATATATCACTCCATCTGGTCATGGGTCAATGTACATGTATAAATGAATGCAATGCATGAGAAGTACGTCAATAAAATCTTTCGGAATGTCATAAGATCATTATGCCTTTGATTAATATCATGAAGTAAACTTTATCAACTTACATATTTTTGGAGACGCATGATCAAATGATAAAATAATAGGACACATGGGGAATCAAGAACATAGGCATCTCTAGTATTTCTATGAATATAGTAGTTTACGAAAAATTGTGCAGTTGCTCGTTTCGTTTGTATCGTATGGATCATGCCAAAAGGAATAAGGGATATCCTTAACATGCCTGAGCTGACTCTTTTGAAAATTCCTCTAAAATATGTCAATTGCGACAAATCACGTAACGGCGGATCGAAGTAGGGGAAAATCCGTATGATATTCTTGAGAAAGATTGTACCGTTCCCTCTTAGAATCGCATTTTATGCTACTGTAATGTTATGAAATTTCACATGAAATTATGTTGATAATCCCATCCGTCACTTGGTGAATCTCTCATCCATCCCCTTAATGAATTTGGGAGTTTCTTATTATAGGGTGGGCCCCACTTTGCAAGATGACTAAGCCACTAAACACCCCAATTTTGGCCAACTTGAAATGTGACTTAAGAGTCAATTATTTGGGCTGCCATGTTGAGGATAAGGACTTTATTAAACTTATCCACAAAATATAATTACATGGTTAATCTCCAATTAAAAAATCCATAATTACCAAAATATTCACATAATTAAGAATTATCTCAAATTACTTAAAATACTACTCACTTTTAACACACTTTATACATTTTACCATCATAGTCATGTGGTACCTTGTATGGCACTAGTCCATAAATACGGGGTATTATAGCTTGGACCGTATTTTATCTCAAAATAATAAACTTCGACGAAACTTACTTTTTTCAGTTCACCTACCCTCTCACCTTCACGAATTTACTTATCACTTGTTTGAAATAGCGTAATACTTATAATCCCATTCCCGATATTACGTTGATTAACTTATGATGAAACATTAACATATGAAAGTGCGGTATGTAACATCTCATTTCTAAGCTTATATCAATTTACTTATGGCGTACTTCCACGTACGAAAATATGGGGTGTAACAAACGTGATGAGACGAGTTTAACGTTGTTATTGGACAGATTGGGATAAGGTATGTTAGGGCTAAACCTTTCTTTAATTTTGGCATGATTATGTAACTACATGTGTTTCATAACGAGACACAACAAAAAGTTCGTATTCTTGAACTTATGTACATTATCCTCGTCTCATATATTACAGTATTCTCCCTTGTCGGGACTTTATATTTTGTTAAGTATTATCTTATTCGATTCAAAAGACCAGAGGGTCTATGTATATATACAGTATTATATTAGTTTCACCACCATCGAGCTATAATCAGTGTGTAGGCCCTTATTGGGCATCCTCTGATCAGATGGTAAGTTATATACCGATCCTAATGTGGCCGAGCGCCTATGAGCGTGCGTTTTACCGTAGAGCAGTCACTCATACCGAGCCTTATAGGTCCGTACAACTATTTTACTGACTATATTGAGAGAGTTGAGTCAATATCAGCAGGTAAGCATATCTTCAAATCATCTTTGACTCTCAGTTACTTTTAGTTATTATATTATCAGTTCAGCTGCAGATCTCAGTTATTATATTGCCTTATATATAAGTTAAATTATTTAGTACTGACATCCCTTTTGCCGGGGATGCTGCATTTCATGCCTGCAGGTCCTGATAGACAACTGGATAGATCTTCCTAGTAGACAGAGTCAAACATCAGCTTGGTTGGTGAACTTCACTTCCTCGAAGTTACCAGGTCTAAACATTATAGTCCATTATATATATACAGGTCAGATGGGTAGGTCGAGTCCCTGTCCCGACCATGATACAATTCAGTTATCTCTAGAGGCTTATAGACTAGTCCTATGTATTTTGTATATTAGTATTGTAGCTTTTCTAGCCCTGTGTATATGTTCAGTTTGGAGTTACTGGTTGGAGACATTCATGGCGGCCTCGTCGGCCTGCACATATGTATATAATCTTTTGGGTATGTTTACCCCTCAAATGAGAGAGACGTTATTTTTAGATGATTCATATATGGCCTCATCAGCCTTGATTGGTATTGTCAGTTTGTAAGTAGGCCTCGTCGGCCTAAGTTGAGGATTACCCCTCTAGATTTCATAGTTACAGAGTATTATGCTCGGGCCGAGTATGGCACCGGGTGCCGTCCATGCATCCCCAGGTTTGGGGCATGACAGATGTGCTAGAGTTTCCTAGGTTAGAGTGGATAGGGTCACTTAGTCATTATACATGTAAGGTAATTTCATTTTTTAAGGCTCGGTGTATGGTTTAGAAGGGATGTTTAGAATATGGCTTTTATTTGTGATTCTAGTGCAGTGATTCCTTCTATAGATTCAGTAGTTGTGGTAGAGTTCCCTGAGGTGTTACCTACAGATTTCCCACGTATACTACTAGAAAAGGTTATCAATTTTGGTATTAACTTTATCCTAGGATCTTATCCCATATCTATTCCACCATATCACATGGGTCCAACTGAATTGAAGGAGCAGTTGCATGTTTTTCTTGGGAAGGAGTTCACCACATTAAGTGTTTCTCCTTAGGATGCACTAGTGTTGTTTGTGAAGAAAAAGAAGGAAAATAGTACTATGCGGTTGTGCATTGATTATCAGCATTTGAATAAGGTTTCTATCAAAAATAAGTATCCATTACCTCATATCGATGATTTCTTTGATCAACATCAAGGTGTTAAGGTGTTCTCTGAGATTGATTTAGGACCGGGTTGTCATTAAGTGAAGATTGAGGCTTCGGATATCCCTAAGATGTCTATTAGGACTCATGTTGGTCATTACAATTTCTTCGTGATGCCATTTGATTTGACTAATGTTCCATTAACATTCATGGATTTGATTAACCGGGTATTGAAGCCTTATTTGGACTCGTTTGTGGTTGTGTTCATTGATGACATATTGGGTTACTCTCATAGTAGGTAGGAGAGAAACTTGAGGATTTTGGTTCAGACCTTGAAGGAGAAGCAACTTTATGGTTAGTTTTCTCAGTGTGAGTTTGGTTTGGACTCAGTTGCATTCTTGCGCCATATAGTGTCTGATGATGCCATTAAGGTTGATCCTAAGAAGGTTGAGGCGGTTTAGAATTGACCTAGACCTGCTACATCTACAGAGATTAGGAGTTTCTTGTGTTTAGCAGGATACGATCATCATTTTGTAGAGAGATATTCATCAATTTCATTACTTAAGTTGACGCATAAAGGTGTTTCTTTTAGATGTTCTGATGAGTGTGAAAAGAGTTATCAGAAGCTCAAGAATTCTTTGACTATATCCACAGTGTCGGTGTTGCTCTTAGATTCAGGGCTATACATGTTGTATTGTGATGCTTCACACGTTGGTCTTGGTTTAGTGTTGATTCAATAAGGTACAATGATTGATTATGCATCATAGTTGTGGCATCATCATGAGAAAATTTATCTAGTTCATGATTTGGAGTTGGTGGAGATTGTGCATGCACGTGTGATTTGGAGGAAGTATTTGTACGATATGTCATGTGAGTTTTATACTGATCACCAAAGTTCAACACTTGTTAGAGTAGAAGAATTTGAATTTGAGGTAGTGGAAGCAACTTGCTTGAGGATTATGATATCACTATCTTGTATTCTTCAAGTAAGGTTAATGTGATAATAGATGCCCCTAGTATGGGTAGTTTGGAATTCATTCCAACAGAGGAGAGGACTTTGGCTATGGATATTAAGGGATTGGCAAATAGACTTGTAAGATCAAATAATTTTGAGCCTAGTAGAGTTTTTGCTTGTGTTGTTGCGCATTCGTTATTTTTTAGCACAATAAGGCTCATCAGTATGATGATCCCCATTTGTTGGTGCTTAAGGACAAGTGCGATGAAGTGGTTCTAAGACAGTGGTCATTGGAGATGATAGTGTTATGCGACTTCAAGGCCGATTTTGTGTTCCTAATATTGATGGCTTGAGGTAGTTGATATTCCAGAAGGCCCACATTTCGCGATATTATATTCATTCAGGTGCTACCTATGTGTCGTGAGTTAAAGAAACACTATTGGTGGCATTGGATTAAGAAGGACATTGTTGGTCAAGTTTCATGGTGTTTGAATTACTAGCAATTTAAGTATGAACATCAGAAACCAAGTGGTTTCATTTAGAAAATAGTCGTACCAGAGTGGAAGTACAAGTGTAACACTATGAACTTCGCGGTAGGATTACCACGTATATTGAGGATGTTCGACTGTATTTGGGTTATTGTGGATAGATTGACCAAGTCTACACACTTTATACTGGTGTGACTACTTATACTTTGGAGAAGTTAGCACAGATTTACATTAGAGAAATAGTTCGGTTGTATAGCATACCTATTTCTATCATTTTAGACAATGGCACTTAGTTCACATCAAACTTTTGGAGAGTCTTTCAATGGAAGTTGGGTACGCAAAGAGCTTAGCACATCTTTCCACCCACAAATGGATGGTCAATCTGAGTGGACTATTCAGATTCTTGAGGATAGTTGCGAGCTTATGTGATTAACTTTGGAGCTCGTTGGGATTAGTTGTTTCCTTTGGAAGGGTTTGCTTACAATAACTGTTATTAGTCCAACATTTAGATGGATCTTTATGTGGCTACGTATTATAGGTAGTGTCGTTCTCAAGTTGGTTAGTTTAAGCCTTGTAAGGCTAGGTTTGTGATCACTAACTCCTCCAATTAGATAACTGCCATGTCACGCATACACAATCACATTATGAGAAACACTTCCACAAATATTTCACACCAAGTAGCAAAACCTGAACATCAATGGTTATCAACCACGCGATCTTTGTAGCACTGGTCAAGCATCCACAAATTAATATACAATGTGTCTTCTACAAAACACACATTTCTTAGGCGTTACAAGATAGTTCTAGAATTCTCTTAAACATTTGAAATCTCTCATGATGTGTGGTATTCAGGACCGAAATTGATCCGGAACCTTTTCCATTAAATCACAATCCACATGGCTCACCGTTCAATCCTGCAATTATGTAAAAGTACGAGAATCCTATTATCAACTCTGAATCATAAGTAGAATGGTACTCCTCATAAACACTCTATCGACCAGAAACATTCCACTTAACTCAATTCAATAGACAATCACAACACGCAACAAATTTTCCACACCCATAGAAGACATCAACCTCAATCCGTGGTCAAAACCATGATAAACTCTTCAAAACCGATTTGCACATAACCAAGCGATCAAAACTGAATTCCTCTATATCAACCAAGTCATGCATATGAGCAAACCCAAAATTGTTTCCCCAAAAGCACCTGCAACGCTTTATTATACCAAAAGGAACTAATCAATTTTATTACTATGTTGATCCAAGCCACATACCCAACTTCTTTATATTACTCTTGACCTGCCTAGATAACACTTCTCTTTACAATACATTGTGGTCATTAATCAAAACTCATCCCAAATGATCCAAACATAAAACCACATCATCCTAAGATTTGTAAGCTATTTTATTCCTTTTTCATGCACCCATAATTACCTCACACTGAAATGTCTGATTTAAGGAATCCTTCAGTGATTTCGAAGTTGTTCCTTTCATCTCAAATGTTGCAATGTATAATTAATAACGATAAGCATTACAAGTCTCAGTCAAAATCCAATGCAAATCTCAGATCCTTAGCCACACATTGAAATTTGGAATATCCTTAAGTACCACATCTAATACATGATATTTGGAATTTTCTATAAAAATTACCTTTATTATGCATAACCTCCTTGTTAGTGGGTAGTAGTACTTGAGTTAGATCTCCTTGGTGAAAGTTGTATTGATATGTGATTTGGTGCAAATTATATGATTGGTTTGGTTACTAGAAAAACATTCTCACTCTCTTCTTCTCAATGTGTGCATCTTATTATAAATAACCAAGGTGTCTATGAATATCTTCATGGATATTTCTCTGTCATTATACATGCTATTGAGCTATCCTTTGAGGAGACATGGTTGAGGAGGTTTATATGGATTTACCATATGTATTTCACGAATAAGAGGAATATAAGGTGTATAAGCTATTGAAATCCTTTATGGATGGAAGCAATCTTCAAGGTACCAGAACATTAAACAAACCATTGTTGTTCTGCAAGCTGGCTTTATACAAATCTGTTATGATCACTCTATTCTCTAAAAGGAATGAAATTGACATTATTATTATTATCCTAGCATATGTTGATGATTTTCTGATAACTAGGGAAAATAACATGTTGATAGAAGAAGCAAAAGGCTCTTTGCACAACAATTTCAAGGCAACGGATTTGGGGGGAACTCAGGTACATCCTAGGCACTGAAGAGATGAGATAAGAAAATAGGATACTTCTTGACAAAAGTAAGCATGTTGTGGAGTTAACCTCAAAAGTTAGACTTAGTAGCTACAAAACTTTATCAACAATAATGGTACTCAATCATATGCTCACCAGAATGGGCTATGATAACCATATGGGGAATACTAGAAAACGAGTTAGAAAATGTAGGGAATTATCAAAGGCTGATTGAAAATTTCTTTATTTGATAATTACAAGAGTAGATTTGTGATTTGTCGTTCAAATATTGAGTTATTTCATGCAACAAGTAAAGAGATATCATCTAGAAGCTGCAATAAGGGTAATCGGATACATCAAAGGATACCCGGAGTATGTGTATTACTGAGAAAAGAAGGAGCATGCACTCATTGTATTTATTATTCAGACTGTGCAACTTTCCCAACACTAGAAGATCGTTTACGGGATATGTGGTGAATTTAAGAGTCTCTTTGTTGTCTTAAAAATAATAGAAGTTATAAACAATAAGTAAAAGACTCTTTGCAATTAATATGTGATTTGGTGCAAATGTATACGTTTGATTTGTTACTGGAGAAGCATGCTCACTGTCTTCTTCTCAATATGTGCACCTTATTATGAACAACCATGGTCTTTGTCATTATATATGCTATTGAGCTGCACAAGTAATACAAAGTGAGTATCATTTTCACTTAACACCTCGTTACTACTTCAGTGAGGTTAGTCAAGATACTTACTGAGTATATGCGGTCAGTTGTACTCATACTACACTTATTCACCTTGCGTGCAAATTTTAGAATTGAGCTGTTATGGGTTACGAAGACTAACACTGATGATGTACTAGAGTTCCAATGGCAAGCTGCTATTTTTGTTCATAGTAGTTTAGGATTTGTACTTCTGTTTATGTATATTTAAACAGATGTTGTATTTTCTTCATACCAACATTGTCAAATCTAAATACTTAGCGACTCGTGACTCGTACCACCATTCCTTGGGATAATTATATTAATTTTTGTATTTATTTGTCCTTTATATGATGATTTCTACTTCAAGTTATGTTATATGTCATTTGGCTTACCCAATAGTTCGGTTTAGGTGCCATCACGACTAGGTGATATTTGGGTCGTGACACAACTCCAGGGCCTGCAAATGAATATGCAGCACTATCTTGAGTCTCCAAAATCAACATCTAAACACCTCCCTGAACTCCACTGGGCGAATACTTGAATCTACACAAAAAGTGCAGGAGTGTCGTATGAGTACAACCGATCCAATATATTCAGTAAGAATAAAATCTAACCTCGAAGAAATAGTGACGAGGCTTTGACCATTAGGATGCTTACTTACATAATCAGATAATCAACAAGTATAAATAAAGAAAAGGAACAACTCTGAAATAGTTAATGACAATAATATGATTATAGTCAAAGAATAATTAGCATGCTTCTTAGATATAATGATCAAACCACAATTTTGAATACTGAGTCCACATAGGATAAATGATATGAAAGAGGTAGCATTTAATGAATTCTTCTACATTGAGGCTATGATGTATATTTATACTCAAGACTCAATCTTCCATACCATCAGTATCATTCCAAAGTCACTCAACATAATACATGGACCTTACACGATAGGTATCTCAAATCAAGCACAAATTCATGTGTCTATGCTCAAAGGGCACAAGGTAACATGAGTTATCACCTGATTCCTGATGGACGAATCCATATCTAAGCACTATTATTGCAGCGTGAAACCCGATCAAACATAATACTCAATAACTAAAAAATCAGTAATCAATACGCTTATATGTTCAATATGCCAAAGTCTCTCACAATATCACAATCATATCAATCCATGTGGAATGTACCATCTTGCCCTAACCTATATCTATATGGAGAGAGGTATGCATATGTGTGTAAAATAATATGTTTATGGTGCACAAGGTTATAGGCAAGCAAATGCACATGTATGTTCATGACAATGAAGTATGCATCATCATGTCCAATAAAGGAACCGTAATCCTACACATGATCTCCAACATAATCAAGAACGCCACATAGTCACTCAATCATGTAAAGCATGTGTCATGAAGGGTACATAATAAAACAAGGCATAATGAAGTAAAACAACCCCAGACATGGTATAATCCTTGGTCCGTGTATATATGTTTGTTCCCTTGCATATACACTACTCCCAAACACATTGTAATCAAGTCCATTTAAGATGAATTCTCTCTTAACAAGGTTAGATAAGAGACTTACCACTTCTTGGGACTGCTTCAAAATTCCACAACCACTTTTTCCCTATCCGGAACACCAAAACATTCTAAATCTAGCAATTAATATTGAATAATGTCAAATAATTCTTTAGGAAGCAATCTCAAACCAAAAATCTTCAACTTTTAATAATTCTCATATAGTTAGAAAAATTGAACTCGGGCCTACATGGTCAAAATCCGAGTCTCTACGACTAGATCCTTTGACCCATAACTCCCCAAGTCCTCTCGTTCTCCAAAGCTTAAAAAGGTGAAAATATGCTAAATTACAAAATTTGAACCTAAAATACCCTTACTAGTGAAATGCTTTTTGTGATCACGGTCATCTCCTGCGCGATTTTGATTCAGTGTTAGCTAGCTCTCTGCGATCGCGGTTCAACCTCTCATGATCGTGATGCACATGATTTCCTATAATAGACCTTACTCAATGTTATTGTGTTTGTCCTCACGCGACCACGATGCTTTGCCAAGTTCACTTACGCAATCGTGACTAGTACCACGCAATCGTGGTTAAATATTCTCGTTGGCCCAACTACACCATGTGATCATGATACTGAGCTCTGCTATCGCGATGTTGTTGTGTACAACAAACTAGCAATCTTAATTCAGCTAAAAATGGTCCGAAAATACCCTGAAACTCACCTAAATCCCTCTCGCGACCTTATCCAACCATCCCCCAAGTCTGTATACCTTACAGGAACTTGTCAAAAGGCAAGAAACATGAATAACAAAATCATAACCCAAGAATCAAAGATCAAATCAAACATTGAAACTCTCTTAAGTTCCAATTACGCATTCAAATGAAGCTTAAACACCTCGGATTGAAATTGAACTTTGCGCACAAGTTTAATGAACTATGTGGACCTTCCCAAGGACTCTTAATTCGGATCGGATTCCATCAACATCAAAGTCTACTCTTAGTTAAACTCATGAACTCTTATGTTATTCCAAATTACAACTTTTGACAAGTAGGGTCAAAACCTCAACAGAAAATTCGTACATATGTACAAGCACAAAATCATTATAAGAACATATTGTAAGCATCAAAATACTATACCGAGTCTATTTATCTGAAATTCAAACCTTGGTCGACTCTTTCAACTCTAAGCTTCAAGAAAGGAACTAATGTCACGACCCCAAATACACTTATCGTGATGGCACCTAACCCAAACCGCTAGGTAAGCTAACTAGTAACTATACAATCCCAATGATATTAACAAGACAAATAAAATAGCAATTTACTGAATTTTATACATTTCCCAAGGACTGGTAGTACAAATCATGAGCTTCTAGAAATAGAGTTTACAAAGCTGAAATGAAATAAATACATCGTCTGTTTGAAAAATACACAAAAAGAGTTTTATAGATATAAAGCTACCACGAACAAGGGGATGCTACAATCGAGATGCAGGTACATCTTCCATCTAGCTCCCATCGAATACAGCAACGTCAACAACCAACATCTCCACGCAAGGTGGAGAAGTGTAGTATGACTACAAGCTACCACATGTACTCAGTAAGTAACAGATTGTAACGATCCGACCGGTCATTTTGCGTTATCCGGCCCCGCTCCCCTAAATGAAACTTCCTATAGTGGCTTACAGTGATTTATGACTTGCAGGGACTGGTGGTTCGGGACTCGGAAGTGTTTAGAGTGCTATAGGAACACTTGGTTCCTTAAGGTTGGCCTTTAAGGCCAAGTTTGACTTTGGTCAACATTTGGGGTAAACACCCTCGGAATCGAGTTTCGACAGTTTTGATAGCGTCGTATGATGATTTCAGACTTGGGCGTATGTTCGGAATGGGTTTTGGATGACCAGGGAGCGTTTCGGCGCCCAATATTGAAATAAGAGTTCCTTAAGTTCCTATTTGTTTTGGGACGTGTTTTGGAGTTATCAAGGTTGGAACTGAATTCCGAGACCGGGAATAGTTCCTTTATGTCATTTATGACTTGCCTGTAAAATTTGGTGTTATTCGAGTAATATAGGTCAGTTCGGCGCGTTGTTAGCGAATTCAGGAAAACTTAAAGTTCCTAAGTTTGGTTCTAGGGGGTTTGAGGTGTGATTTTGAGTTTTAGGGTTGTTTTGGGTGTTCTGAAGGCTCGAGCTGGTCCGTATTATGATTTGGGACTTGTTGGTATATTCGGTTTTTGGCCTCGGGTGGGCCTAGGTGCCAAATGTAACGACCTGATCGGTCGTTTTGCATAATCGGGCCCTGTTCCCCTAAATTAAACTTCCCATAGCGGCTTATTGTGATTTATGACTTGGGGGGAATGGTGGTTCGGGATTCGGAAGTGTTTAGAGTGATACAGGAACGCTTGGTTCCGTCTTTAAGGCCAAGTTTGACTTCGGTCAACATTTTGGGTAAACGCCTTCAGAATCGAGTTTCGACGGTTCCAGTAGCTTCGTATGATGATTTCAGACTTGGACGTATATTTGTAATGGGTTTTGGATGACCCGGGAGCGTTGCAACGTCCAATATTGAAATAAGAGTTCCTTAAGTTCCTATTGTGGTTTGGGACGTGTTTTTGAGTTATCGAGGTCTGAACGGAATTCTGAGATAAGGAATAGTTCTGTTATGTCATTCATGACTTGCCTGCAAAATTTGGTGTCATTCCGAGTAGTATAGGTCGGTTCGGCGCGTTGTTAGCGAAGTCAAGAAAACTTAAAGTTCCTAAGTTTGGTTCTTGGGGTTTTGAGGTGTGATTTTGACTTTTAGGATTGGTTTAGGTGTTCCGAAGGCTCGAGAGAGTCCGTATTATGATTTGGGACTTGTTGGTATATTCGGACGGGGGCTCGAGTGGGCCCAGGTGCCTCCCAGACACCACACGAGGCCAAAAACCAGCTGGAATAGCTGCTGGTGCACCTGTTCTGGTGTGACCACAGGTGTGGTTACCCAGTCGCAGGTGCAGGACCGCTCCTGCGTTCCCAGCCTAGCAGGTGCGATCCCCAGCGGGCAGCCCATTTCTCGCAGGTGCGGACAAAGTTTCGCAGGAGCGGAGATGCAGGTGCGGTCTCCTCTCTGCAGGTGCGATCCCAGGCCTCCTCGTCATTTTCCGCAGGTGCAAGACCGCATGTGCGGTCCTCGAGCCACAGGTGCGGAACCACTGTCAGGCAGTGTGTTTCTTTAAAATACGGGATTTCTTCATTTGTCTTCATTTTCTTCCTCCATTAGAGCACTTGAGAGCTTGGAAAAAGGGCTCCACGACCCAACCACTGAAAGGTAAGTAAATTCTATCCAAATATTGGTTAATGCCTGCATTCTTAGTAGGATTTAACTACTTAATTAGTGAGAATTTAGGAAGTTGGGTAGTAACCTAGGGCCTTCGAGAATTTAGAAAATTTCCCATGAATTGGCTATGAAATCATACAAAAATCGTATATTAATGATCCTTAGGCTATGGGTGAGTGTTTTGAGAATTTTTGGAATCCGAGCATGCGGGCCCGGGGTTGGATTTTAGGATTTCTTCAAGAATGATGAATTTGACTTAGTAGTAGGAGTATTTCCATACTTTGAGCATAAATTGATGAATTTGTATAACATTTGGCTAGTTTCGAGTCCTCGGGTGTAGAGTTCGGAGTTTCGGGTGCGTTCTTGGTCCGGGGAGTAGATTCGACACGAGGTGACTCTCCTTTCTAACCTTGTAAGAGGGAACTGTCCCCCTAGGTGCTTCAAATGACTACGTACTAATGTTTGTAGGGGCTACGTACGCGCAAATTGATGAGAGTCCGTATGTAGCGACTATTATTGTTATGTCCGGATAGTTAGGCCTAAACCATATCTTATGTTTTCCTTGAAATGAACTATGTGTTTAGTGAATTCATGTTACATGCGGCTTGTTTCCCTGAGATCATGAAATTTAAGTAATTTTAAAGAATTGATCACGAAAAGTAATTTATAAAGAATAAATGCGTGGATTGTGTGTGCATGTGACCGCTTCGCCATTTACATTCCGCGAGCGGAGTGTTATTTCCCCCTCTCTCATGGGAGCGGGTCGTACGCAACGGCGAGATTGAAAGATATATATATGGTTCGGGCCGTTCGACCCTCGGCAGTGAACATATATGATCATTATGATGGCTCAGGACGGTTGTCCTTATCCTGTATGCGCATGTTAAATTGTTAATGATTATTTTTTTATGGATTTTGAGTGGTCGGATATATTTTTAAAGGAAAGAAAAGAATAACGAAGTAAAAAGTGTACATTTACTTCCAGTATTTATTTGAATTACTGTCATTTTTAATGTTTATCGTTTTTATCACCCCTAAATGTTTGTTACTGATATTATATCTTATTTAATCATTCTGTTAGACCAATAATTTACATAGCTATTCAAACTTACATCTCAAGTCTTTTACTTCATGTTTCACGCATGTCTATTGTTTACTTATTTCCATTCCTTACATACTCAATACATTATTTGTACTGACGTCCCTTTTTCCTGGGGACACTACGTTTCATCCCCATAGGTCCCGATAGATAGGCCGAGAGTCCTATAGGTAGGATATCAGCTCAACGGAAGATGTTGGTGCGCTCCCTTTGCTCCGGAGTTGCTTATTTTGTCATGTATTGATTGGTATGGTGGGAATCTGTCCCGACATTTATGGTATTTATCTACTCTTGGAGGCTTGTAGACATATGTCATATACGTAACAGATTGTATGGCCTTGTCGGCCTATGCTTAGTATAGGAGTGATCATTTTTGTATTATAGGCCCATATGTGTTATGTATAAGTTGGTATTACATGTTTTATTATAGTTATCCTATGGTAGCCTTTCCATCTCCTTTACCTGTGATAGCATGATACGAAAAGATACGTTATGTTGGTACTCGGTTGAGTAAAGTACCAGGTGCCCATCGCGGCCCATCAATTTAGGTCGTGACATAATAACAAGTAGAATATTGGTCAATTCCAACAACTTAAAGCTTCCAAAATGAGAATTATTCTTCCAAAACACTCTCGAACCTCTTGTAAATGAAAATCAACCACACAGACAAGTCATAAAACATCAAATGAATCTACTCAAAGTCTTGAATCATAAAAAAAAGAGCTAGAACTGAAAACGGTCAATCGGTTCATTAAAGTTTCCCCCACTTAAACATGCGCTCGTCCTCGAACGTGCCAAAAGGCATTCCAAAACCGTCAAATAGCTAAATAAACTCATCATACGCATTCCCACGAGTGATCTCATGTCACCCCATATATAACGATCCACAAATACATGCGACTGAAGATCTTCTCTCTCAACCTCCGCTTGTAAGCCTTTAAACTCAATTTCAATATTCGGAACTTCCTTCCAAAACCCTATTCTCACAAGCACCTCTATTGTATCAACCTCTATTTATGAATGAACTATCAAATACAACCACCTGATATATCTCGCATTATTCATTTCTCCGGCCACACTTTATGGTCATAACACAACCCGTTTTCAAACCCATCAAATGCGCAAACTTGAATAGATCCACACACCAATCCTTTGAAACAATCATCATATCAATAAGACATGGAGTTCCCTCATTCGACGACAGCAAATGCCAAAATCTGAGCTACCTTATGACATTCTTCTTCCAAACATGCCTTATCCAAATCTAATCATGCTAATTCGAGGTCCAATAATCTCGTCTCACCCAGTACAGGCCACTCGACTAACAAGACATGCTAGATGCCCCGTAGAACTTCTAACAAGCACAAAACACACACTTTAGTATGCTCGCTAGTCGAATGTAGTAAAAACTAATATCGTACACATGGATTGGAGTTAAACAATATTATCGTAGTTTGTAGCTAGATTACTATCCAGGATGATCAACAACTTAGATTTGTGTGTTTAAAACTAAAAATTAAATATGAGTCTAAACTATTGGCTAATGACTATCGACGCAAGTAAAGAGCAAGGAAAGATGTCAATGGAAGAAAATAAGGGTTGATAGGATAGGTGCAAGAAAATTGTTTGGGATCTAATTATAGATAATTCACTTCTAATGTTAAGTGAGTCTCTCGAATTCACTCAATTATTTATTCACACATTCAGCAAAAAATATTCTCTCGATTAAGTTACAACTTCACAACATGAACTAAATTAAACTCAGTGAAGATATACAAGAATTCGTAATGGATTGGTCTTTAGGAAAAATTCTTTCGGTTATTCTCCTAACTAGGTTATTAACAATTCAACTAGACTCTTTTGATTATTCTCCAAACCGTTTTTCCATGTATATATACCAAGTAGGTTCGGCCCAAAGCGAAAACACCTTTTCTTACGTAAAATAGGACATTTTCCAGAGTTGGATGTGTGTGTCCACGCACATGGGGGTGTGCTCGAGCATATGGCCGCGCACTTTGGACAGAACACAACCTAACTTGCACGCCCAGTACGTTCCTAGTGCGTGATCGCGCACCTAGGTGGCCTCTGATTTTCGGCAATTTCTAACATAAATTTACATGTTGCGTCGCACAGTGCGTCACACTAGTGTATTTTTCAACAGTTGATTCTTCCTTGAATTTTGACATCCAGAGGTGATTCTCGACCCCCGAGCACGATCCCAACTTATTCTTTTGGGCTTTTACTCGGGCTTCCAAGCTCCAAATAGCTCAAATTAGTTCAACAATATCTACATGACTCGGAATCACTCCTAAAAGGCATGAAATACACAATAAGTGCAGAACACTAACAATTAATGCTCAAACTCAATTAAAGTGCAGTAAATTAGAGTGAAACAAGAAAATAAAACACAAAATTATCAGCCTACCATCAACACCCCACACTTAAACCATTGCTCGTCCTCGGGCAAACAAACTACACTTTATAAGGACACGACCTTTTTAAACAACTCTCACTGCTCATCATACCAAGAATATTTAAAATCGACTAAGCACAATAGTGTAACATCTTCACCTCAAGATTTTACCCACAAGTACCACGCATTATTTATAACCTACTCACTTACCATAACATAGAGGTCAAGAATTACCTTTATTCTTGAACAAGTTCCCTCACAAAACAATAGAGAGTAGTTTCACACACTAAAATTTAAGGAACAATTAGGAACGCAAGATAGAAAGAATTCACTCATTTTTAGAAACAACATTCATATGCCACAAAAGATGAACCATAGGTTTGCCCATAGTGTACTACTCTAGTTATTGAGTTCATTCAGTCAAGGAAGTAGGACTTTAATCGGTTGTAATGTACGCTACGGGACATATAGGATATATTTAGATATAAGAGTGACTACACCTCCCTAGATGGGCAATTCGAACAAATGGGCAAGGCTTGTAATGTGGTTTCCAAAGAAACAAGATTACATGCTCAAAGGGGTTAACTAAGATACATAACATTAGGTGGGTAAACATATATCTGGCTCAACAAAGAAATGCCTATATCACTTCCTAGGCTGAACAACACTGCTATTTCGCTTTGCAAACACACATGAAAAATTCTAGACACCAAATGAAATACACAAAATAACACAAAACCTCACACACACATGGAACATAATTCACTCAAGATTGGATTATCAAGACACTCTAGTCGAAGCAGTTAAGCAAGTTTAAAATCATAAAATTTAAGGTACTACACAAGATTCAAAAATTGAGCTTAAGCGTCAAGAGATATTGCTTCTAATTCAAATCATAGCACAAGGTTCCCTGCTACTAAAAAAAATTAAAAACTAACTACACTCAGTTCAAACAAAGCACTTGGAAGAGAACCGCGACACAAATAAAAACCAAGGGGGACGAGAAAATTTTTTTGTCTTTTTTTTCTTTCGCTTTAATCCCTCAAGAAACCAGTCGAATGATATCCATCGTCGGGAAAAATCAAAACTTTTAAAAAGATTAATACCTTTTCAATTATTTTCTAACAAACTACTAAACCTAACAAACAAAAGCTAAGACTAATATACATACATACATACAAATATCCTCCACCCCACACTTTAAGTTGTGACATGTCCTCATGACACATAATTAAAAAGCCTAAGGTAGAGGAAGCTTGCCTAAACATCTAGACAGGGTTTAATCAACGTCGGGCTCCATTTTTCTCTACCGAACTAATGCACACATCCACGCAGACAACTTCTTATTAGCCTTCTTGGGGTACACCCCACACTTTTTTTTCTCAATCAGTTGAGCCTTATCTCTTGAACTCTTCACCTTCCATTCAACATTTGCGACTAGCTTCTCCTTTTTCACCCCCGTTTCTACATTCATCTCGAACGTCACAGTCTCTTCACCCACTCTAATCATGAGTTATCTATCATGTATATAAAATATTTCTCTACCCGTTGATAAGAATGGTCTTCCTAAGATAAGGGGGACCTCCGTGTTATCTAATCGTACTAAGCTATCTTCCACTATCCCTTCGGGCATTATAGTTGTTTGGTCTGCCAGCTGCAAAGATATTGGTGTAGACCTTATCTCTCCAATCTCACTCTCCATCTTCTTGTAAATAGACAAAGGCATTAAGTTAATTGAGGCGCCAGAATCACATAAAGATTTATCAAAATTAAGAGTGCCTAAAGAGCAAGGTATAATAAATCTCTATGGATCTCCACATAAAGATATTGGAGTTTGTTTTGCAATATTGAACTGCAATGCTCTGTGAGCTTGACTACTGAGGTCTCTTATATCTTCCTTTTCTTTGTAAGGATCTCTTTCAAGAAATTGGCGAAAGCCGGAAATTTTGGGAGCACTTATGTGAATGGAAAATTTACATAACCTGTTTCAGTATATCTAGAAATTTCTCAAACTGCTTGTCCAACTTTTCTCTATATAGCTTTTGGGGAAAAGGTAGAGCATGCATGTGCTTGCTCTCTTCATGTTCCTCATTTCTTCAAGTTTCCTCCTTGGCACTATATGGTGGCCTTATTTTGTTGGTATTTGTGTTTTCACCATGTGAATAAAGTAACTGAGGTGTCAATCATGCTAAATATCATGTTTAGGCTTTATGCTAATATTGTTTGTACCCATAGTGGTCGTTTATTGTTGTCATCTCATTGATTTCATTGATATATCATACTCAGTCACATTCTTGCATTCACATCATATCTCAATGTCAGTTGTCACTTGTTGATACATCATATCATTGTTCCGTATTAGTTTTCATGACATTGTGAGCCCGTGGGTGAGACTGGAGAGATTGATGACTGAGTGAGGCTGAGAGCCTGATTATGAGTGACAGTTATGGAATCGGGATACACGCGGCAGCATGTTATATTGATTTATGCTTGGAATGGGTTATGATAGAGCTTGGTTGTAGGAGCCCCGCTGGAGTCTATAACACACCCAGTGAGAGCGGATGATATTTTTGAGGTATGGATTTCCCTGGACATAGATTTATCCGAAGTATTGATATATGGAGAAGGATTTCTCCACAGGGATGGATTTCCCTTTTTCCTCGGTACCGAGTGACGTATAGTCATTATTGAGAATGTTTCGAGATGGATTTCCCTAGGCCGCATGGTCCATATACGGTACTGAGTGGTTGATAATTTATATATGATTGAGGGATGGATCTCCCTAGGCATGGATTTTTTCGAAGCACTTGATATATGGAGATGGATTTCTCCACACGGTTGGATTGCCTTTTTTCCTCGGTACTTGATGACTTATAGTCAGTGTTGTATATGTTCCGAGATGGATTTCCCTGGGCGGTATACACCATATACAGTACTGAGTGGTTGAGAGTAGAAAGCTCCTGCAGTGAGATTGAGTACTCGGAGAGTGTGAGTACACGATTCATCCCTGAGATACATGGCATTAGCAAGCATACATGACATACAGGCATAGAGATGCATTTTTCCTCATGTCGTACAGTATCACACCATTTATGACTTTTTTTACACACATTGATAAGTGGGCCTAGAGAGGTGATTTTGCACTCGTTATTTGGAAACAAAAATGAAACTTCTCACTTACCGTTGAAAGGATTTTGAGAAAAATCACAGTTTTCAAACTTACCTGTATTTTTGCATTTATGGAAAAAGAATTGAATTTTTACTAAGATATTTGAAAAACATACCTATTTTTTTGAAAGTGTGAACGAGTTGAGTATTTTTACTCCTAAGATACCCCTTTATACTTGCAGTTGTGTTGTTATGAACTCTTGTGGAAATCTTGGTGTTGGACCCGACCCAATGTTAGCTTGTCATTACTTACTTAGTACATGGGGTCGGTTGTATTGTGTCACGCCCCGAACCTTGGGGGGCGAGACCGGCACTTGGTGCCTCACCTAACCTTGCATACTAACTTGCGACTAAGGAACTCTAAACATGTGATGTCATACTTTGGTCATGGTCCACATTGCAATACAACTGTGAATGCTGACTAAATATCAATATAAAGCTAGGCCGGCAAGGCCATCATAACTACTACAGTTGGAAAACCAACAAAATATACATAAAATGCCTACCAGCCCAACATACTGCACTAACTGACAGGATATGTCTACAAGACTCTACTGGTGGATATACTTTGATCGGAACAGTTCCCCGACCTACTCATAACATATATACATATATACACCAGATGTACATAAAGCTCTAGACCTGGAAACTCCGAAAGGCATGGAGCTTACCGATCAAGCTGAACTCGGGCAACACTTAATGAGGAGGTCTACCCGTCTGTCTGCTTGAACCTGCATGCATGAAATGCAGTGCCCCCAAAAAATGGACATCAGCACAAAATAATGTACCGAGTATGTACAGAAATATACTGAAAGCTGAAACTGAACTGATAATATAACAAGTGAAAGTATTTGGAAGTTAAAGATAATGTGAAGATATGTTTACCTGCTGATACTGACTCCACTCTCTCAATATAATAAGTAATATAGATGTCCGGCTCTATAAGGCTCGGTATATATATAATTTCACTGCCGTAGTAGGCTCGCTCATAGGCGCTCAGCCATACTAGGCTCTGTATCTCGACCAACTGGGCTCGCTCATAGGCGCTCGACCACAGTAGGCTCGGTATATAACTTACCATCTAATCAGAGGTTGCCCAATAGGGGCATGCCCATCGATTATAGCTCGATGGTAATGAAAATACTATAATACTGTAGATATATACTCTCTGCTCTCTTGGCTAGAGGAAGGAAATACTCAATTGAATATCAAGTCCTGATAAGGATAATATTGAAACTTACAAGACTAGGAAAATATACGTAAATTCCGGAATATGAATTTTTCTTTATGCTTTGTTATCAAACTGAGATCATGCCAAAATAAAAAGAAGAGTTTAGCCTTAACATACCCAGAGTATGAATAATCCGTATGATGTTCTTGGAAAAGGTTGCACCGTACTCCTTTAGAATCATAAAATTTATGCTGCTACCAATCCTCGTTGTCTTTTGGTTGCAAGAATTCACGTATTTGTTGGAAACTTGAAGAATGGCTAACGTTCTGTAGTGCTTATTCATGGCTATTGTTTCTAATTGTAAGAATGGCATATATTCAGATTGTAGGAATGGCTAATGTCCAAATGAACCAAACTTGTATAAGATAAAACCAAACCTGAATGTCTTTACTTTACACGTTAAAGTCTTGTTATCCTAGGTAGCCACCTAAGCCAATTTGACCCTTAGTCATTTTGTTGGTTAGCTCCTTGCTGACATATTTTTTTTGGGAGGATTTAGTCTTATCTCATAAATTATTAATTAACTAGGTAAAGTCCTGTTACCCGATAAATAATCAATTACTCGCATAATTAAGAATTATCTCAAATTACTTAAAATTCTACTTATTTTTAATACACTTTATACATCCTACTATCATGGTCATATGGTACCTTGTATGATACTAGTCCATAAATATCAGGTATTATCGCTCGGCCCGTATTTTACCCTAATATTCCAAACTTGGACAAAATTCATTTTCTTTGACTTGCTTCCCCTCTCACTTTCACGAATTTACTCATCACTTTTTTGAAATAGCATGATGCTTATAATCACAAAATAATCCTATTTTCTAACTTACGTCGATTAACTTATGACGAAATATTAACATACGAAAATGTGGGATTTAATATATTGATACTACACTTCTGCACACTGCGTGTAGATGTTGGCTACAGTTGTTACTGTGTTCAAGGGTTGTTGGATTTGAAGATGTACCCGCGTCCATGTTGTAGTTGCCACTGTTTTTTGGGGTAGCCTTAGATTGAATTGTGCTATTTATGTACTTTGCAAACAGACTATGTATTTATTTCATTTCCGCTTTGTAAACTCTATTCTTAGAAGCTCACGATTTGTACTACAAGCCGTTGGGAAATGTAATAGATTCAGATAATTTATTCTGTATAATTGACTTGTTAAGATTATTGAAATTTGATAGTTATTAGTTGGCTTACCTAGCAGGTTGGTTTAGGTGCCATCACGACTAGTGGATTTTGGGTCGTGACATATTGGTATCACAGCTCTAGGTTCATAGGTTCTACAAGTCATGAGCAAGTGTCTAGTAGAGTCTTGCGGATCAGTATGATGACGTCCATACCTATCTTCGAGAGGCTACAGGACATTTAAGATATACTTCCTGTCTTTCTTTCCTTATCTTCCGACACTAATTCAGCTTGAAGCGTAACTCCTTGAATTCCTCCCACGCATTCGTATGTGCACGTGAGCGCTCGGTATCCGCTATGCATCGACGGCTTGTGATTTTCATGATTGAGGTGCGAGATATGATTTTTGCATGTTGATCATGGGCCAGTCTGGAGGACTTGAGGACGGGTTTTTTCTGTGGCTTGAGTAATGGGATTTAGATTGTGTGAGCACATGCATTTGGGACTTATGAGTCCGTTTGTGTCCTTATTGATGGGATTTATGGCTGGATGACTATGTGGTGAGTATGATTTGATTGTGAGATGCGTTCATATTGTTCGAGTGTGACAAGAAGAGTTTTCTTGAGATGTAGCAGGACTATTGGGTGTTTGACTTCGGTATGGATTTGGCGTATGGCCTCGAGTTATGGGTGTATTGAAGGACCTCTCATGTAGTTTAGTTTTGGAGTGAAGTAGATCTTCATGTGGCGTTATGAGTTCAGACTTGGAGAGATATCAATTTGAGGGCAAGCATGTGGGGTTATCTCCTGCGGGGTGTCCTGAGGTTGTGTGATCCTTATGTTGTTTTGTAGTGAGTTCTCTGCTACCAGTGAATGATCTGTGTTGCAATTTGAGTTTAGATCGCTTGTGGAAGTTGGCCTGACTATTATAATGGTGAATGCGAGATTTGTAGATAATTTGAGGAACTAGATGGTTCGCGTTACAGGAGTTCAGGAAGGATTTGGTTGAATCTCACTGCTGTATCATGGCAGTAATAGACTATGGGCATTTGTGAGTTTTTGACCTATGGCTTTTGGCCAAGTGGGGGAGTCTATTGCCGATGAGTTAAATGCACGATTATGTGTTATATTGGTTTTAGCTTGAGGTATACTAGTGAATCAGTTATGACTTGTAGAGGTAGAGATCGAGGATGACTCGAGTGAAGGAATTTCTTGGTACGGGTTGTATTATGTTTGGTAAGTATATGGTAAACATTGAATGATTAAGTTGTTATTCGTGAAGGATGTAGTATGCACGATAGAGACTCGTCCGGTTGCTTAGGAGTGTGGATTACTTCCTTGGTTGTTATTTTGATAATGGGGCACAGGTTGTTCAGTTCGTTTGGTCAGTTGAGTCGAGATTTGAGCAGACTGGAAGACTCTTGAGAATTATTTGAATGGATTCAAGATTTAATATAGCAATTGGAATTTTTCAAGATTTGTATTTGGCTAGGATCTGAGATTTACATTGGAAGGCGTCAAGATTTATGGTATTTCTTTATCGTTGTGGATTCTACATTTCGATATCAGGAAAGGGAAAGAATAGCTTAAATTCATAGAAAGTCTCTTCAGAGTAAGTATTTGAGTTATGGTACTTTTGGGGTGCTTAAGAGAACATTCAACGGCTTATGAGCTTTAGGGCGGTGTGGTTTATGCTAGGGTCTTGCATGGTGAGTTTTGGTTGAGGATTGTGGTATTATGGTGAGGAGAAGAATCAATTTGAAGGTAATTCAGAAGGAACTCGGAGAAATAGGACAGCTTGGTAGTAGGTTGGGTCGGTATGGTAATGGGTAAGATCGGTTCTTTGGGTGCTTATGATGTGGTGAGTTTCTAGACGCGAAGCGTGGCAATGCTCTTGGGCTTTGGGGACCTGCATAGCTTGGTTGAGTTACAGGGATGTTGACAGTTTGGTTAAGTGCAAATGTATTTCGGAGAGTTCTTGATGGTTTCTACCATGATTTGATATGTATATTTACTACTGGAGTGTGGGCATGTTGCGTATTATGATTCCTCCATGATGAAATCAATTGGAAAGTTCTTGGTTAATCGAGTATGTAGTTGCTTGCGACTCGGAGTTGGTTTTGAGATTTTCTTATCTTTCATATGATGACATAATGGATGCGGAGTTGTGCAGGTGCAAGGTCACAACTCAGTTTTGAAGGGAAGGTCATGAAATTCGTAGGCACCATGGACGGTTTCAGATGACTAAGTAATGATTTTACTATTTGGTATGGCTTGATGAGAGTATACATCTCAGAAGGGGCTATGTGTTTTGATTTGTGAATACTTCATTGGTTCTGCAGCACTCTCTTGGTTGATCGACTGCGGACATTCAAATTTTTCTTTGTGGCACAGAAGGATTATAGAGGTATTCCTCGTGGTATGATCGTGTATTGGGGGAAGTGTTAGACATTCTGGAGTTGGAGTTGGGATCAGACATGATGGTACATGTGTTCTACGGGATTCGGAGGCTGGGAGTTCTCAGGAGCAGATTGTTTCATAGTTGGGGGTTGTGAGGTAGAGGCCGAAGCAAGCTAAGTGATAGTGTGTGTTGTGATTCAGTTATTGTGGACTTTCGAAGGGTTAATCATGTAATTGTGGGGGGACCAAAGTCGATTAGGGGCTCCATGGGTAGACCAAATTATGATGTGTATACATCGAGTTGGATTGATGGACTCCATAATGCTATTGTTGAGGGACGCGTTATTTGATTGTGGCTAAACTTATTCGTGTTTTTCTATGCTGCGAGGAGTGTTGATTCTTTAGTTTTGGGCACACATGGTGTGATTCTATTGTGGTAATGAGTAATTAGTATTGCATGATTGAGGGTGTATTGGTTATGTTCTTACGGGTTTTTTGTGGGCATTGTGTCATCTGATTCTCCGTGGTTATAGTAATGAACTTTGGATACTTGACGTCGAATTTTGCGTGGTTATTGATTTTGAGCAGGGTGGCTCGAGGTATATGATATGGACCAACATTTTGATGGAGTCGCGCGTTGCAGCAGAGTTATATTGAGTTATGAACCTTTGTGTTAGAGTCGGGTGAGGGATCTACGGTGTGTGATGGGTTCTTAGTTTTTTTGTGGTGGTAGCCATTGTGTTGCGGGATGGTTCATATTATTAAGTCATTTTTGTGATTGAATATGTTTGGGTTGTCACTCATTGGTGCATGGGTTGCATGGTTTGTGGCTCCGAGTAGTATTGGTGTCGCGTGTCAGTAGGTTGGTTAGTATTCGATAAGAGGAAGTCGTTGGATCTAGGATGGGTTCTATCGGATTTGATTGTGGTATATTTGGAAGGACAATATCAGAAGTCCGCTTAGGAATTGGCTATAGTTCTTGTTGAAGGAGAGGGAGCTCCACAGCTTGTTGATTGATGAATGGTTATGAGTTTTCGCATGTTTCTTTCATCATTGGTAGTGTACAAAGGTTTAGAACAAGATTTTAGTTGTTATGAAATTCCTTACCGGTGTCGAGTTGGTTATCGAGCAGCTATTGCGGTCGGAAGTTATCACTGTGAGTAATTGAGTTGTGTGGTATATCCTGTGATTGTGTCGTGGGTCATGGTTATGGCTTGGTACACCTTGTTCAGACTTATACAGTGTGTTGATGCGAGATTATGATATTATAGAAATATCGAACGAAGCAATTGGATTCTAAGGCTTATGGGCTAGGTTGGATGAAGAAATTTCCAGTTATGTTGTGTTATCAAACGTATATGGGACATGGTGACGTGGGATCAACCCCAGGTATGTTCATGGTAAGATTACTCGACGATTTCAATGGTTTTGGAACAACTTTGGGCACGTTCGAGGACGAACGTATGTTTAAGTGGGGGAGAATGTAACGACCTGACTGGTCGTTTTGAGCATTTGCACTTTTCTCGGTTATTTGAGGGCATGAGTATCTCCGTATGATGTATTATGACTCATGTGAATCATCGATTTGGGATTTCAGGTTATTCGAGATCGATTTGGAAGAATGAGTTCGTTGACGAAGCTTTAATTTGAACGGTTTAACCAAGTTTTGACTTTTTAGTATTTCACCTCGAATTGGATTTCTGATAGTTCTGTTAGCCTTGTTGGGTGATTTTGTACTTAGGAGCGCGTCCGGATTGTGATTTGGAGGTTCGTGGTAGAATTTGTCTTGAAATGGCAGAAGTTAGAATTTTTGGATGTTTGACCGGGAGTGGACTTTTTGATATCGGGTTCGGATTTCGATTCCGAAAGTTGGAGAAGGTCCATGATGTCTAATGTGACCTGTGTGAAAAATTTGAGGTCAATCAGATGTAATTTGATAGGTTTCGGCATCGGTTGTGGAAGTTGAAAAGTTGAAAAGTTCAATGATTCCGAATTGAGGTTTGATTCACCATTTCTATGTTCTTATGTGCGTTTTGAGGCTTCAAGTAGGTTTGTGTAATGTTATGTGACTTTTTGGTATGTTTGGTCGGGGTCCTGACGGGCTTGGGTGTGTTTCAGACTGATTTCGGGCTATTTTTCCTTCATTTTTGCATTGCTGGTTCTGCAGAACTCTGAGTATCTGGTTTCCTTAATCGTGATCACGGGATATGGATCGCGATCACATAGAGCTATTTGTCTGGGAGAAATTGTTCATCGCGTTCGTGGTTCTTCAGACGCGTTCGCGTAGGTTACTGCAATTTGAGCATCGCGTTCGCGTAAGCCCGCACGAGTTCGCATAAATTATTTGACTGAGCTGGGCAGTGGCCATTTCTTCTTCGCGTTCGCAATTCTTGGTACATGATCGCATAGTGCATTTTCAGGGGCAGTGCTTTTCCTTCTTCGCGATCGTGAGGTTTTTTCCACAATTGCGATCCATTGATTCGCTCAGTGATTATAAAGTACTCTATTTCGAGGGTTTCATCCATTTTAGCAATTTGGGAGCTATGGAGCTCGAATTGAGGCAATTCTTAAAGCACTGTTCACCTTATGAATTGGGGTAAGTATTCTCTACTCGGTTTTGGCTATATTCCATGAATCTATCTTCGATTTTAGTTTTTGGTCGATGAATTTTAAAGAGGAAATTGGGAGTTTTGGCCTAAAATTTCATAATATGAATTTTTGAGTGTTGAACATCAAATTGGAGTCAAATTTTAGTGAAACTAGTATGGTTGGACTCGAAATTAAATGGGTTATTTGATTTTATGAGTTTTGTCGGGTTTCGAGGTGCGGTCCCGGGCTGGGCTTTTGGGCTGATTTCAGGTTTTCTCTCAAGATTGATCTTTTCTTATTGGGATTGATTCCCTTAGCCTTGTTTCATGAATTTGAGTTCTTTTTGGGTAGCTTTGAGTCGTTCGAAGTTTGTAACGCGCGTGGTGGCATCTTTGGAGCATTACTTGGCTTGCTCGGCATTGGTATTTGCTCGTTCAAGGTAAATAACTCTTCTAAACTTAGTGTTGAGAGTATGAAACCCCGCATTACGTGTTATGTGATTGGTATTGAAGCGACGCACATGCTAGGTTACGGGCGTGTGGGCGTGCACCCTGTGAATTGAGACTCTGTTTTTCCCATGGCACTGTATAGTGGCCCTATTTTGTTGGTATTTGTGTTTTCACCGTGTGAATAAAGTAATTGAGCTGTCAATCATGCTAAATATCATGCTTAGGCTTTATGCTGATATTGTTTTTACCCATAGTGGTCGTTTATTGTTGTCATCTCATTGATTTCATTGATATATCGTAGTCAATCGCATTCATGCATTCACATCATATCTCAGTCTTAGTTGTCACTTGTTTATACATCATATCATTGTTCCGGGTCAGTTTTCATGTTATTGTGAGCCCGTGGGCGAGACTGGATGAGCGCCTGATTATGAGTTACAATTATGGGATCGGGCTGCACGTTGCAGCATGTTATATTGATTTATGCTTGGATTGGTTTACGATAGCGCTTGGGCTATAGGAGCCCCTCCGGAGTCTGTAACACACCTCTAGTGAGCGCGGATGATATTATTGAGGTATGGATTTCCCTGGACATAGATTTGTCTGATGTATGGATATATGGAGATGGATTTCTCCACAGGGATGGATTTCCCTTTTTTTTCTCGGTTCCGAGTGACGTATAGTCATTATTGAGTATGTGTCGGGATGGATTTCCATGGGTCGATGGGCCATATAGGTACTGAGTGGTTGAGCATTTATATATATTGAGGATGGACTTCCCTGGGCATGGATTTGTTCGAAGCACTTGATATTTGGAGTTAGATTTCTCCACATGGTTGGATTGCCCTTTTACCTCGGTACTGGATGAGTTATAGTCAGTGTTGTATATGTTCCGGGATGGATTTCCCTGGGACGTATGGGCCATATACAGTACCGATTGGTTGAGCATAATGAGTGGAAAGCGGGAGGCAGTGAGATTGAGTACTCGGAGAGTGTGAGTACACGATTCATCTTTGAGATACATGAATGCATGCACGCATGACATACAGGCATAGAGATGTATTTTTCCTCATGTCGTACAGTATCACACCATTCATGAATTTTTTTACACACATTGATATGTGGGCCTGGAGAGGTGTTTTTGCAATCGTTATTTGGAAAGAAAAATGAAATTTCTCACTTACCGGCGAAAGGATTTTGAGAAAAACCACAGTTTGTAAACATACCTGTATTTTGGCATTTCTATCAAAAGAATTGAATTTTTACTAAGATATCTGAAAAGCATAACTATTTTTTTGAAACAGTGAATGAGTTGAGTATTTTTACTCATGAGAGTCCCACTTATACTTGCATTTGTGTTGTTATGAACTTTTGTGGAAATCTTGGTGTTGGACTCGACCCAGTGTTAGCTCGTCATTGCTTTGAACCTAAGGTTAGATTTGTTACTTACTCAGTACATGGGGTCGGTTGTAATGATACTACACTTCTATACATTGCGTGCAGATGTTGGCTGCAGTTGTTGCTGTGTTCGAGGGTTGCTGGATTTGAAGATGTACCCGTGTCCATGTTGTAGCTGCCTCTGTTGTCCGGGGTAGCCTTAGATTAAATTGTGTTGTTTATATACTTTTCAAACAGACTATGTCTTTATTTTATTTCCTCTTTGTAAACTCTATTCTTAGAAGATCATGATTTGTACTATCAGTCCTTAGGAAATGTAATAGATTCAGATAATTTATTCTGTATAATTGACTTGTTATTAGTTGGCTTACCTAGAGGGTTGGGTTAGGTGCCATCACCACTGGTGGATTTTGGGTAGTGACACCCAAATTACTAATGTCTAAGTCATCTTCTTCGCTTACTATAGATTACATCAATGATGATCCATAAGTGCCCCAAGTCCTTGTCACAATTCCATGCCAATAAAAATTGCCAAAGCAAGAAAAGTAAACAATCAATTGTCACACATCACATCCTGAAGCACAAACATATTGGAACCATATCTGAAAGTCTTCACCTAGCGGGTTAGTTTAGGTTCCATCACATTCTTAGTAAAATTTTGGTTCTTGACAAGTTAGTATCAGAACTCTAAGTTTTTGGGTTCTACGAGTCATGAGAATGTTTAGAAGAGTCTTATGGATCGGTATGAGAACACCTATAAATGTCTTCGGAGGCTACATGCCATTTAGGAAACTTTCCTTTTTTTCTCTCCTTATCATGCGGTCTTGTTTCATCATGAAGTTTAAATATTTTCTCTTTTATTTTCTCACGGATGGTTAAGATATGTGCATCGGCAACTTCCATCTCCTGAGGAAAATCCAGTACCTCAAGCCGAAGTCGAAAGAGGCAGGGGTCAAGATAGGACTTGAGCTCAGTCTAGGGCACATATAGCAGAACCACGAAAGGTGGAGCACCCGTAGATAATGGTGGTCGTTTAAGGCTGCTCCAATTGGGCCACATACACCTCTAAAGATCCCAAATCAGATTTTTCTATCGAATCCAACAAACTTTATTGCAAAAATACCTATCCGACCCAACATATTACTTGACCTACCCATTCCCTTCCCATATTGGTTTGAAACGTTTACATAATTTTTGGATTATAACATTCCTAATAATTGTACATCATTTTCTCGTCATATTTAGACTCATTTTTAGCTAATTTGAGGTGCTTGGGCCGGATTATTTAAATCTCACTGTTGTTTAGCTTGAAACTCTTGAATCTAAAATTTCAAGTTAAAGATTTGTTATATTATTTGAAGTAAGTATTACAAAATATTATCTCTAGTACCCTTGAAAAGTTTATACTGAAATTTGAAATGGGTCTTCAATATTAACCTCGTTTGTCTTCTCAGCCATTGTAGTCTTCGATTTTTCTCCTCAGACATTAGCTTCAAAGCCTTTTCTTCTTCTTCTTCCTCAATCTTCTTTATCTTGTATAATTCATCTTTAAATTAGAATGTATTATAAATTTTGAACCTTTTCTTTGAGTTTTCGCTGAAATTAAAAATCTAGGGTTCTTGTCTAATGCTAATTTAAAGCATATTTGTCGTTGTAGTGAAGAAGTTGTGCTTGTAATTTCATGGAGCATCGATAATCCTGGTTGTCTTTTTTATGGATGTAGATTCTATGAGGTAAACTTAGTATTAAAAATCTGATTTAATTATTTTTTTATTTATTTTTAACACTGAAATCTTCTTATATCCAGAAGGAACAAGGTACGGGGTGTAAATTTTTTGTATGGTATCCTCCTACTCCGGAGCATTTAAAATGTGTTATCTTGGGGATGCTTAAAAAGAAAAAGGCGTTGGATGCATTCGTGTAGGCAAGTAAAAATCAAAGAAATTGGAGGCAATTGATAACTTTGATGTTAATCGTAATTGTATTCAAGGTGATTATGTTTGGCACCAAAGACTGTTACATAATGTAAAAACATGTAAAATGTTCTATGAACCATCTATTGTAGTAGTTAGGTTGTTTTCACCCTTGTTACAAGTGTAATTCTTTTGCATCTTCTTGAAGTGTAGTATTTTTTGTTAATGAAGGAAGTTTATTATGCCATAGATTTTGTTGATGGTATTGGTAATGGATGTGTCTTCACTTGATAAGTATTATAGCAACATTAATTAACTTGTGCTTCAGCTGCAGCTAATGTTTCAGCATTCATAACTGCAGTTTTTATATATCTCGGTGACATAGCTGCAACTTCTGTTTTCAGCATTCATAACGTGTGCTTCTGCTGCAGGCTCTATTTTCAATATACTCTATGAAGTCATCAAGCTATATCCACATGTCTTTCAATAAAGACTACAATAGCATATAAAAGCTAAACAAATTCCATCAAGATAATCACAAACTTCTTCCATTTCAAAAATAAATGTGTTTCAGCAACATTAAACATAACATACAATAGCTCCACATAGCAACCTTAACAGTTTGGTTGCAGTTTTATTGTTCAAAAATTACCTTAGACTTCAAAACAAACTTAACATCACATAAAGAACATAACATGCTAATTAGTCTTAGCAAAATACTAATGTAAGCACACTCTTGAATATCATTCCACTTGATTCCTTTGGTTGGTTTGTAAGCACACTCTTGAATATCAGCAAAATACCTCTTTTGACCAGTTGTAACCACTCTTTGAATACCACCACCGGACTGCCAAAAAAAAAGGACTTGCTTAATAATTATCACAACAAAGTGTATAAGTTGAAAATTGTGCAATACTTACAGAAAAAGACTTAAAGCCAGAGCAATCTTGGAATAGTCCAAACCCAGAGCTGCCCCAGTCCCTCTTCCCCTACCATAACCAGTAGTTGGAACACTTTTTCTGCCCCTCCCTCTTCTAGTTGAATTATGTGCAACATGTGTAGCTTGTGTAGTAGTAGAATTTGTAGAAGGAGTGGAACTTGTAACATGAGTAGAACTATTCTGAGCTCTCCCTCTTGTGAAAGAAGCATTTGCAGGAGTAGAACCTATAGGTCTTGGATCCTTGGAGCATCCTCTCTTGTTGTGTCCATAACCACCACAATTTGAGCAGCTCATTTCCATAACCCTCCTTGATAACTTTCAAGATTTAGGATGTTTTGTTTTTTCTCTTCTCCTCTTCTTCTTGGGTCTGCCAGGCATCTTCTTAATTGGTGGAGGCTCAATAGGTGGCTTGGTAGAAGCTAGCCACATTATCATGCTATGCACTAGTTGGATAAATGTTGAGTATGCTTTGTTGATTTATGGTACCAATGGGATAAGTAATTAAGAGGCTCAATCTCTTTGAAGTGCATTGCAATAATTGCATGAGCACAAGGGATACCTTTAAGCATCTATGACCTGCAGTTGCATGTCTGATTTTGCATATTCACACAATGCTTATATGGACCGTCCTCAATGTCATAACTAACATCACCATTCCACCTGATAGTACACTTCATTGAATGAGCCATGTTTTCTTGAAACACTTTCATAGCAATGGGAGATATATCAGATATCTATGTGTTTGCAAACTCCCTCAACATCCCTACCCTCTCCATCATCTTCACTCTTATTTTTCCAACATTGTGTTAATTTTCTTGTATCTCTCGGATAGTATCCATGCATTAAAGGTTTCACATATGTTGTCAATTACATGACACTTAATGTCACAGTTGAAGTATGTTCTTACCCAGGTTTCCTTATTATAAGTGAGCAGACTCTCGCATATCCCATTACCAAGCTTATTTAGCTTATCCATTTGGATATTAAATTCAGCAACACATGATGATCTTGCACACCTCCAGAAGTATTTTCTTCTTTCCAACCCTCTCCAATTCTTTGACCAGTTTGTAAAATATGCCTAGCTCACCACCTATGTTCACTTCCAGGCAACAAATCAATTATTGCTTTAAGTATGCCCTGCATGTCATGTAAAAGTTAGAAAATGCATTAGTTACATTAGTCATAAATGCCTTAGTTGTATAAAAAAAACAAATCAAACACAAAAAATATTACCTTCTGCATGTCAGACATAATGGTGAGATTTCTACCTTCCTGCAGCATCAAGTCATCAATCAAACACTTGATAAACCAACTCCAAGTGAAAGTGTTCTCAACTTCTACAATGGCACATGCAATTGGAACATCTGATTATTGCCATCTTTAGATACAGCTACAAGCAGGTGTCCCTTGCACCTTCCTTTTAAGAAACAACCATCTAGACCAATAATTCTTCTACAACCTTCCATCCAGCCTTTCTTTGTGGCATAGAAACACAATGGAACACATGTTTTCCATCCCCATTATCTACTACCTTTACAATACAAGTTGGGTCAGGATTAGTCTGTAAAATGACATCCCTATACTCATACAATCTTTGAAACACTTTCTGAACATCTCCAATTAATTCATTCAAATCATTTGTCCTAGCTATTTGGACAGTTGACCTACCAACATACATGTCTAGTTCTTGCTTAATCAGCTTTTTCAACTCCCAAACCCTTATATTTGGCTGAGAAATAATTTTATCCATGTAATGCTTTTGCTAGATATCTAGAGTTGCAAAGCTTGTTCTTGTTGGTCCTATAACACTTATGGACAGGACAATACCTCTTCACCTTGAAATTGTTTGATCTTCCATCTTTTCTAGTAACCAGATTCTATGGACAACCACCCTTGCATCTTACACTCACCCTGCCAGGTTCATCAATGATTTTTTTCAATTTGAACACCTTTCTGGACAACATATCTGGATAAAAACCCATCAAAATTCAATAACACTTTCAAAAATAAGGCCCAACTCCCATGTTACTTTCTTGACAGTTGGATCAAATATCAACCTCTTTTTTGTCTTCTTTGTTTCAATTTTTCTCTTATGTTCTTCAGCATACTCATTTTCCTCATCTGAAGAAAAACTTTCAGCATTAGAAGAACCAAAATATGGTTCATCAGCCTAAACTAATCCTTCGTACCTATTTTCATTGTTCTCGGTACTCAACTCATCAAACCCACTGTCTATACCAGCATCTCTTAGAATGTCACCCTTATCTTTAGGACTTTCACTCCTTTTCCTCCTATGCTTCGTCAACACTTCCTTGCACTCCCCAAACTCTTCATGTACATCAGAACCATATTGATTATTATCATGAATATCTACATCAACTCCATCACTCTCAGACCTAGATGAATTATCAAAATCTGAGTCATTCTCCTCATCAAGCTCACTTTCATCATCTTCCTCTGTATCCCCCTCTTCAACAGGTTCTCCCTCTTCAACAACAAGGTCTCCTTCTTGTTCTTCTATGTTTATAGTGACTTTATCAGCCTCAGTATTTGTCCTATCAACCCCTGGCCCAGTAGCATTTATGTCAACAACCATTAAAGGAGCAGCATGTGTGACATAAATATCTAGGGTATCCCCATCCTCCGATTCATTTGAAATGTCTAATATATCTTTATCAGTTAGTACATTTACCAATTTGTCAGTTTTGTCCATGGGACAAATGTACAGCTCAGCAACATCTTTTAACCCCATTTGATTAGTGTAGTCTATATATCAAAAAATGATAATATATCCACATATACATCTAATGTCAATGATTGACTAACACCCAATCATGATACCATTTTAATGTAATCAGTTTAAAAGATATTTTTCCTGCAAAAGGGGGCAAAGCAGTAATAAATAAAGACCTGAATAGCTACACATAAAGCCAAAGTAGTAATGCTGTAATGAGTAAAGAAAGACAGGAAATAAAGAGCTACACATAAAGCCAAAGCAGTAATGAATAAAGAAATAAAAAGCTAAACATAAAGCCAAACACTATCGAAAAAATTAGAATTAGCTACGAACGTAGTCGCTAATCTGTTGCTAAATCGCCCGCATCTAGCAAAATTTCTTCATAATCTGTCACTAATCCGTCGTTAAATGAGATTAACGACATATTTTTCAGTTTAGCTACAGAATTTGGTCGTCGTTAGAACCAGATTTTTTAGTAGTGAAAGCAATTCACAATATTAAAATCAGGTATAATAATAAAGAACTAAAAAATCTTAACTTTAGACACCATTTACAAAGAACCGAATATAACAAATAATAAAACACTCTTAAAAAGCAGAAAAAAGACAAACAAAAAGTAACATTGAGAATGACAAAGGATTCCCCTTCAGAAAAGTACAAAACCCTAAATCGACTAAACATAAATAATAAAAAATAAAATCCACATGCACTGGAGTGGATAAAATATGCATACCTCACCTGAAGGACTTGAAATTAATCACTTGTGAGTGGTAAAATTACCCGATACAGATCATATCCACATGCACTAGACAGATCACCTTCAATGGCTTCAGTGGAAGAAGAAAGAAGAGTCGAGAAATTGTGAATTTGTTTTGGGGTTATTAGCACTTAGACTTTAATCGGAGTGGGTCGGGTCGGGTAACATCATATTGGTTTATTTGACTGATGGGTCGGGTATTATAATAGTTAATGGTAAGTCAAGCGCATGTAATATACCTTATGAATTATTAAAAGAGCTGGTCAAGTTTGGGGGGTCTTAGACACACTTGAGAAATGTTGGATGTGTAAAGCTTTACCCGTATTTGTTGGGCGTGTAACAGGGATTTGACTAAAAGGTTGATGGGTCAACTATGCATTTTGCCAATATATTATAATATTATAGTGATATAGTATACAACTTATTGCGATATAATTCAACGATATATAATTTTACAATAGTATACTACAAAAGCACCACCTCTATAACAAGATACTATAATGGTGTATTTTAATAATATACAATATATTGCAATAGTATACTATAATAGTATATAATATACTGCAAAGATATACTTTAATTGCTATTATTTGAATCATCTGGTTGCTACTATGTAAATCTACAATCGTGGTTATTGTCCGGATTTGATAGATGATAATTGAAGAAAAGTAAAATTGATCCACCATATATTGAAGGAGTTTTTCAAGCTTTGGATTTGGTAATTGAAGGCTTAACAGTTGTTTCAACTTTAAATTTGGTAGGTATTATTAAAACTTATTGTAAATGTTTATAGGAATTTGAATCTGAAGTTTTAGTTCGTTTAAAGCTGATTTAAAGTGAGTTTGGTCGAAAATTTAAAGCTGAAAAAATGCTCCAGCTTGATGATCTTTACTTTTAGATTTTCTGTTGTGCTTCAAGAAAATTTAGTAGGGCTATGTTTGGATCATTTAAAATTGTGGCTTCTTTCAACTTCTTTGAGCTTAAATAGATATTTATTTTAATATTTAATGGGTAATATCCACATGGGTATAGGCTAGTAATATTTGGATATTCTATAGGTATTCATGAAGTTTTTCGCCTCCAAGTGAGATTTACTCTACCACCGGGCTAGCACGTCTGAATCCGGATAGGAACTACAGTCCATGACTTAGTCTATTTGTGATTTTCTACCAGAAAAAACTCAAAGAAACATAAAATTCAAAGGATTTGGATACCCTCTAGTGATTGAAGACACGTGTCCCTACGAAAGTTTAAAGGTCTGATATCAACCCTTCTCATCCACCATCCAAAAGTCTTCTTATCTTTGTAATTGTTGATTACTCTTCAAGACAAATAGTAAAACTATCACATAAATAACATCGCTTGGGTGTGTTTTTCTGTTTAATAGTCTACATAAGACTACTTGTTATATGAGTTGTTCAATCCGCCCTAATAATTTTTATATTACCAGATTATTTCCAAAACTATTACTCTCACAGGATTGAGAATATAAAATTTTTCAATAGGAATATAACGACCTGACTGACCGTTTTGCTTTCTAGAGCCCTGTTCCCCTAAATAAAGATTTCTCGTACTTGCTTTTACTGATTTATGACTTGCGCAGATGATTGGTTCGTGATTTGGAAAAGTTTGGGTTGAAATATGAACACTTAGTTCCTTAAGGTTGGCTTAAAAGGCCAAGTTTGACTTCATTCAAGGTATTGAGTAAACGACCTCAGAATCAGGATTTGAAGATTCCAACAGGTTTGCGTGATGATTTCGGACTTGGGCGTATGCTGGGATCGTGTTTTGGATGACCCGGGAGCATTTTGGCGCCTAATAGTGAAAGTTGATTCCTTAAAGATTTTGAAGTTCTTTAAATTTGGTTTGGAGCGGGTTTTTATGATATCGAGGTCTGAACGGAATTCCGAGACCGAGAATAGTTTTGTATTGTCATTTAAGACTTGTACGCAAAATTTTGTGTCAATCCGAGTAGTATAAGTGTGTTTCGTTACATTAGAGGTAGAATGAAGAACTTGAAGTTCATAAATTTGATTCAATTGGTTTTAAGGGGTAATTCTTAGATTTAGTGTTGTTTCGGGCATTCCGAGGGTTCGAGACGGTCCGTTTTATGATTTTAAACTTGTCGGTATGTTCGGGCGAGGCCTCATGGGCCCCTAGCATCAATTGGACGAGGCTCGAGTCAAGTTAGAAAATGTTGGAAAGAGCTGAAGCTCCAGGCATCTGTAATAAGCGCACCTGCGGTTGGCCAGTCGCAGGTGCGAGAACGCAGAAGCGGCCAATCCCTCGCATGTGCGGCCCAAGGGGAGGAGCCCAAGAACTGCAAATGCGGCTCCTCTTCCACAGAAACGGTCCACAGACCACAGATGTGGCCCGAGCTAGCCCGACCAAATTCCGTAGATGTGGACCTTCTCTCGCAGATGCGGTCCCCTAACCGTAGGTGCGGAAATCGCTGAAGGTTGTGCCTTCATTTAATACGGGAAATGTGTCACTTTTGACACATTTCATTCATTTCTTGGGCGATTTGAGAGCTTCCAAAGAGGGGATTTCAGGCTAGCATTGTGAGCTAAGTTATTTCTACTTAATGTGAGTTAAATACATAGTTTAGGGGTAGATTACACCATGTAAATTAGTGAAAATTGTGGGTTTAAAGTAAAAACCCAGGGTTTTGATAAAAGCAAGATTTAACCACATAATTTGTCATGGAATGAAGTAAAAATCATATATTCTTGATCCTTAGATTATGGGTAACAACTTCCCTAAAAAATTTCTGGAATTCGGGCACGCCTAGGGATGAATTTTTGGAAACTTGTATTTAGGGTTGGGAAATTACTTTAATAGTTAGAATATGAACTCTTGGGTTTGTATTGACCAGCTCTTAACCCATTTGAATATTTTGGATCGTTATGCTCCGAATTGAGGGTTTGAGCGTGTTCTTGAAATTGGAAGTAAGCTTTGGAGCAAGGTGAATATCCTTTCTAACCTCGTAAGAGGGAAATAACTCCCTAGGTGAATTAAATAAATGTATGTGACTATCTGTGGGGCTACATACGTACGTGGTGACGAGAGTCTGTGCGTAGCTACTATTATGCTAATTATCAGAGTAATTGAGGACTCGTATCACGCCATACTTACAAATGCTTACGTTCTTGCTTGCTACTGAGATCACCTAGAACATGCTAGAAATTGTAAGTAAATATAAACGGATGTACGCACTTACTTGAGAACATGTATGAAATTATTTGACTATAAATGAGCAATGTCTGCTTACTTGATAATAATTGTTAATTGTGGATCGGGCCGATCGCCTCGGTAGAAATAGATGCATCTATGGTTCGCGCCATTCGACCCTCTGGCAGTGCACAATTTATTATTATGTCGGACGGGCCGTACGACCTCGGCATGATGTGCGCATGTTATTTATGTGGAACTTTTCCGTGATATACTCTGCTTAAACGCTTGAAAAGTACTTATTACATGACATGACTGAAATTGATATACTGTTAATAATTAATAACCTATTTCTCCTTGTTTTGGGACTGTCATCATATTCATGCTATTCATGCTTAGCGTAACACCTAAATATTATTGATATTGGCCTGAGTAAGTGTCAAGTCGACCCCTCGTCACTATTTCTTCGAGGTTAGGCTGGATACTTGCTGGGTACATGTTGTTTATGAACTCATACTATGCTCTTGTATTTAACTGTACAGGATCTGAGGCAGGTGCATCTAGTTACCCATCCGACACGCTTCCTGATCGAGATCTCACGGGAGCTGCCCCTTCTGAGCCGTTCAGCAGCATATCGGAGTTCTCTTCTTTTGTTGTTGTTATGTACTGTCTATTCTTTTTCAGGCAGTAGGATAGTGATATTTTTTGTACATTCTACTAGTTGCCCTAGTACTTTTGACACTAATTTCTGGCACACACTTTGTAATTTTGGGTTGTATCTCTATTACTATGAACTTGTTAATTATCAGCTGTTTTAAATTTAAGATTTAATAAATGACGGGATTGTGGTAAAATAAATGAGAACTCACTAATTAATTAAAGTTGTCTTGTCTAACAATGATGTTAGGCGCCATCACAATCTACAATGAAATTTGGATCGTGACAAAGAACTTACAAGATTGAATAGATATTATAAGATGGTGGTCGGATGGTCATTTGGAAATTGGGTCGTCCTGATCCATTGAAATATCGCAACTATAATTGGTCCGACACTTCAGTATAAGGTATGATAGCTGGATCAAATCATTTAACAACTCAACAATACAAATTGTATTCCTAATTAAGAGAGAATTTGTTAGGCCTGCCCGACAGAATGTATGATCTTTATACATACTAGGTGTTCGGTGGCCCTCTAGCGCCCACACTGTTGCCCGAACACCAACATAGTGTTGGATGCAATCCATAACTTTATTACTGCATTTCAAAACAGGTCTTCAAAAATTTGGTCTTAATTTTAACATCGACACTTGATACTGGAAAAGTGCTTTTATAATTAAACAATATCAAAACAAACATATTTAAAATGGTGATTGTTGAAAGAATTAATTAGTTACTTAAGTAGTGATAATATCACATAAAATTACTCTGTAAATAGTATTAGAATTTTAGAACGAAGATCCAAGACTTCATACACAAGCCGAACCAAGCTATTACTAACACTAGAGATGTACATAGGCCGTGTTGGATTGAATTATAATTAGCAAACCAAATCAATCGTGCCAAACTTTCAAATCAATAAACCAAATCAAACCAATAAAAGTTGAATTTTTCAATCTCGATTTTTCTCTGATTTTTTTTATTTTTTTTATTTCTTTTCCGATAATATCTTTATAGTATAAATTATATAACTTATGCTCAAAATATTTCTTTAGTCCTAGTAAAGTACAACTATATAAGGTATTTCCCAATAAAATAACACAAAAAGTGAGACGAGTCATGACATTTTACTAACATATTCAAAATAAAAAAAATAAAATTGCATAACATAAATATATTAATTAAGAAGTTATAATAAAATCATCATAATCTAAAAGTACTAAGTAATACTAAAATAAGTACGACTCATATGTATTAATTGCATACTAAATATAAAAGAAAAAAGTTAAGTAATGCATTTTCATTATCTAAATCTATGCAATACTAGAAAATAAATATCCTACATTGTTGTCATTTCTAGTATTCAATTAAATATTTTTTTCTTAGTATTAACAATAATTTGGTTTTTTGTTGGCTTTATGTGAGTTTGGCTATAAAATTTATTGTGTTATTAAAAAATTTTAAGTCCCAACTGAATTAATATTTTAAATGATAAAAATTATGAAAAAAAATTTAAAAATTTTTTATAGATTGTATTACAATAAAACGGTTTATGTAGACAAAAGTTTTACAAATTGTATGCACGCAATATCGAATTAACTTTTTTTAGTTAAAACTAAACCAAACCAATTATAGCCGGATTGTTTTGTCAATCCCAAACTAAATCAAATTGAACCACTAGTCGAATTTTTTTCATTTTGACTAGAATTATCAATTTGAGTGATTCATTGATTTTCTTTATATACCCCTACCTAACACTTTTTTGGTGATAATTTTCTCAAAGAAGAAAATTCAGGACGTTAGATTTTTATTATGATATAGACCAAACTAACTAACAAACGTTGGGTTTTTAAATCTCGATTTTTCTCAGATATTTTCATATATATATATATATATATATATATATATATATATATGTTCTCATAAGAAGTCAAAAGAGTGTATGTCACGACCTGAAATTTCAATTATGGGGTTGTGATAGCACCTAAAATCCACTTGTTAGGCAATCCAACGTTAGCAAATTAATTAATTATTTTTAGCAATTTAAAAAGAGAATATTAATAATACGAAACTGAAATAATCTGAAATAGATGTGATAAATACAAACGTAGCGTAGTCTATACATATCCCAGAAATCCGGATGTCACAAATACGTGAGCACCTAGAATACTACAAACATGGCCTGAAATAAAATATAACTGTCTGAAACTAGACTTGTCATGACCTGAAATTTCTACCTTCGAGACCGTGATGGCGCCTAACATTTCACTTGCTAGGCAAGCCAACGTTAGAGAATTATTTAAACAATCCTTAATCTATTCAATAAATAACATCAAATAAGCAAAAACGAAATAAAGCGAGTGCTAAATAATATAAAAGCTTTAATATTTACTATAACCCGGATTTGGAGTTACATCACGAACTTTTAGGATTAACTACAAATAAATTATGAATGATATACAACTGTTTGAACGAAAGAAACAATAAAAAACAGGGAAAAGATAGATGGGGATTACAAGGTCTGCGAAGGCTAACAGATCTACCTTGAATCTCCAATGAACCAGTCCAAGCTGCTACGCCTCTCGATCAACTAGGACCAATGCCAAAATCTACATAAGAAGTGCAGAGAGTAGTATGAGTACAACCGAACCCATGTACTCTGTAAGTGCCATGCCTAACCTCGACGAAGTAGTGACGAGGCTAAGGCGGATCACTCACACTGCAACATGTACACAGTATATCTAATAAAGGTAGAAAAAGGAAATATAGAATGAAATAAAGCAGTAAATTGCAAGTAATAACAACAATTCCAGGAAATAAGCCAGTAACCTCAGAATTTACCAATCATTAAGCGCGAAAGAAAATACCGTAAAACTAACACAGCTCAGAGAAATATACTACATAGATTGTTGCGGCCCGCAATCCGATCCTATCATATTACAATATCAAAATCATATTTCACCCTTATTCCATCAAAACAGTCCATCCTTATTACACATGTTGCAGCGTGCAACCCGATCCAGCCGTACAATATAGATTCACCCTTATTCTACCATATTTTTCACCCTTATCTCATATGTTGCGGCATGCAACCCGATCCCACCATATCAATACCAAATACTCAATGTACACAGTCAAATTCACGATTCAAATCATGGGAAGCCTTTACAAATCCATAAATACAAATTGAACCAAATAGGAAACCTTGCACAATAGGAGAAATCTACATAAGCAATTTTACACAGTGAGACCAATCCAGAAGTTTACAACTAGAAGATGCAAGTAAACCAACTTGAGAAAATAGTAGGAAATCATGAAACTACGAAAAATATCTAATACCATAAACGAGAAAACACATTGATTAACAGGTACCAATTAGGCATCGAAATACATTAAGAGCATATAACAAGTAAGACAGGGAAAAATATAATTAAAGAAAGCAGAAAAATAGGAAAAACAGGTAATTTGGTGGCGCATAAGCACTCGTCACCTTGCATATACACCACACTTACCTCGCTCCAAAGGCAACTCAATTCTCAATCATAGCTTTTCCTTTAGAATCCGCCTCCAAACCACTCGTATCTATCCATAATTGACTCAATAATATCAATTATTTCCAAGGAAATCAATTACAATGCATAAATTTAGATTTCCCAAACATTCCCCGAAAAGGTCAAAAATCGACCCCAGGGCCACTTGGTCAAATCCCGATGTTCGGACCAAAATCCATTTATCCATTCACCCTCGAGCCCGATTTTATAGTTAGTTTCGGAATCCGCCCCCAAATTGAGGTCTAAATCGCCAATTTTCAAAAACACTCAATTCTTCCTAAATCCCTAGTTTTTTACCATTAAAGAACAAAGATTAAGGCTAGGAATTAATGGATGATGATAGAAATGAAAGAAAATGAGCTTAAAGGTACAAACCTATGAATTGGTTTTGAGTTTTCCCTTCAAATTCGCACCTAGGTCGAGCTCTAATTGAGAGTGTATACGGCTAAAATTGGAGAGCCCAATCGTACAGTCATTACGACGAACAATTTGGCTTGAAGGTTAAAGTTTCGACATCGAGGAGGCATATCGAAGGCCCTCAACCTCGAGGCAGTGCAAATCGAAGATCAACGTGAAAAGGCGGGAAATTCCCAAGGGGCACGTGGTTAAAGCTGACAAAATACACATAATAGTACATGCCCATACCGTGGCATTAGATGGTTGTACCAGCCACATCTCTTTGCATTAATTACACAGGTACTATGTTAGGATTCCCCCTCAAAGGAGATACTTGTCACTTTGTAACACATATGATATTCAATACAAGAACAAGAATACCCTATGCTCTCTAACAAAAACATTCTCTACAACTGCTTCATTGATTTATTGCTTTTCATTTATTGTGTTCTATAGTTATTCTTCATTTATTACTTGTTATTGATCATACATAGGCCATTCTTTAGGCCTTCAGCTCTGTTTTATTGTTCTCGACAACCCTTGTCAAGCTTCTAAAGCTCGACCTCGAGGCCCTTCCCGACCGCCCTCGAGAACGGTCTCTTCGTTGCTCGATTTGCGTAATCTTGTCTCCTTCTGATTTTATTTTGTTTTCTCACTTCAAATTCAACATCTATTGCCTAAACAACCAGTATTAAAATAGATCACGTATTTTTAGAATCACATAATAAAATATAATTGTAATTACCGATTTCAAGGTGAATAGTTTGGCGCCCACCGTGGGGCTAAAAATAATAGTGATTATTTTAGTGCTGGTTTTCTAAAAATGCAAGTTATTCTTCACACTTTTTATTGCCCAAGAATCTTCCATTCCAGGTCAAAAAATGTCTAACTCAGTTAACGCACATGAAAACAACGGTCCTGAGGACTTCATGTCAGCTGCTTCAGGTGCTGGTGTGCCACCACAAATCCCTGAAGGGGCACCAATGCAAATTCATGTTGATGAAAGCTCACGCAATGCTCAACATGTCGATATGAGCTCTCATACACACGAAAGTGTGCGTGAAAGAGACCAACGTGAAGCACAAGGATCCCCTGCTCAAAGGGAAAGGGAAGTTAGACTTCATGTCATTTTTGAGATGTTGCAGGCACAACAGGTGGCTATTGCTCAGTTACAAAGCCATCAGAGAACCCCGAGCACAACCCCACCAGAAACGGCTCCTCGAGTCGAACAGGCACAGGAAAAATCAAGCAATAATGGGTCAGTAGCCAACCCCGCCATTATGAAGATGCTCGAAGACCTTTCAAAGAGGATTGAATCGGGCGAAAAGAAGATAGAAGCTAATGACAAAAAAATGGAGACCTACAACTCGAGGGTCGATCAGATCCCAAGCGCACCCCGATTCTAAAGGGTGTAGATTCAAAAAATGATGTGCAAAAGACATTCCCGTCAAGTGTAGCTCCGAGGCCTATCCCGAAGATATTCAGAATGCCCGACCTCCCGAAGTACAGTAGAATCTCGGACCCCAATGAGCACATTACTGCCTACACTAGCGCTGTAAAAGGGAACGACCTAAGAGATGACAATATTGAATCCCTTCTTTTGAAAAAAAAATGGAGAAACGCTATCCAAAGGGGATATGATGTGGTACCATAACCTGCCCCCGAACTCGATAGATTCATTTTCCATGATGGCGGACTCTTTTGTGAAAGCACATGCTGGTGCCATCAAGTGGCTACTAGGAAATCTGATGTTTTCAAAATCAAGCAAAGGGAGAATGAGATTTTAAGGGAGTTCGTGTACCGCTTTCAATTAGAACGAATTGAAGTACCACCGGTCTCCAACGATTGGGCGGTACAAGCCTTCATTCAGGGCTTGAATGATCGAATCTCGTTAGCTTAAAAACAACTGAATCAGAACATAATCGAGTGCCCTGCCATAGTTTGGGCGGATGTACACAACAGGTACCAGTCGAAGATCAGGGTCGAGGATGACCAATTGGAAGCCCCCTCGGGCTAGGTGTATCCTATCAGAGTCTTAGCAAAGGAATCGAGGCTTCCAGAGAGAGAGCCAAACGCAAACAAAGAAAGTTATCAACCGTCCGTAGAAAATCGGAGAAATATCCCGAGACATAACGTACCTTGAAGTGACCAAAGGATGGACCGAGGACAGAATCCTCGGGGACTCATGAACAAAGCAGGGTTTGACAGGCACACAGGGTTGGTAGAGGCACCCCGACTATCTCAGTACAACTTTAACATCGATGTCTCAAACATCGTATCGACCATAAGTAAGATCAGGGATACCAGGTGGCAGAGACCCGTGCTATCAGATCCTTCGCAAAGGAACCCCAACTTGATATGTGAATATCACGATACCCACAGACATAGGACAGAGGATTGCAGACAACTTCGAGAAGAGGTAGCCCGAGTAATCAGCAAAGGGCACATTCGAGAATTCCTCAAGGACCGAGCTAAAGACCAATTTCGGGAAAGAAAGACAAACAAGAAAAATGAAACAGAAGAACCACGACACGTCATCCACATGATTATTGGTGGAGTAAACGTCCCTAGGGGACCAATTTTTAAGCAAACAAAAGTATCCATCACCAGGGAAAAGCGAGCTCGGAGCTACATACCTGAAGACGCCCTTTCATTCAGCGAAGAGGGCCTCGAGACCTTATCTCAACCTCATAATGACTCATTGGTAATTTCTTTTCTTTTGAATAAATTTCAAATTAAACGTGTAATCGTGGATCTAGGTAGCTCGTCCAACATAATTTGGTCGAGGGTGGTAAATCAACTCGGGTTGCTCGACCAGATCGTGCCCGCCTCTCGAGTCCTAAACGTATTCAACATGGAAAGCAAGACAATGAAAGGGAAATCATCCTCCAAGTCAACGTGGCCGGCACAATTCAGGATACCAAGTTTCATGTCATTGAAGGGGTACAATGCATTGCTTGGAAGGCCATGGATTCACAATATGAGGGCAGTGTCGTCAACCCTTCATCAAATGATGAAGTTTTCTATGAAGGATGGAGTAAAAACAACATACAGAGAGCAGCACGCAGCGAAATAAATGTTCGCAGTGCACAATGTGGCATCGACACCTTCTAAATCGAAGGAGCAAAAAAGAAAGCAAAAGGTCAAGTAAAAATCACAAACCACATCCTCGTAGGAACGAATAAAGGACCGTGCCATGTCCTCGGAACAAATAACCAAAGCATATCAAGGCTTGAACGCTATCACAGTTAAGGTACCTCTCCCTTTTCCTTTCACACTTTATGCTAACCTGTGTGCAGGTGTTCGATTAAAAGGAAGCACCCCCTCGAAGGCCTTAGGTTTTAAAGCATGCGTTGCGCTCTTTTTCCCTCACGTTCGAATTTTATCCCAAACGGGTTTTACCGATGAGGTTTTTAACGAGGCAACATCCATACGCTACCGTAGGAGAATTCACCAAGTATTCAAGGCTTCTCTTCGATCAACCTCAAAATCCTAAAGGGCATCCCCCGGGGAGATCACTGAAATATTCCAAAGAGGGTCTCGATAGGAGAATGATGTATCGGACCAAACGGTCAAATGAACCATGTTCGCATAGAATAATTGAACCCTCGATGGTAAAAACATGTATAGTTGTACCAAGTAATCGGAGAAGTATCTTTTATCATTAAAACATTTCGCACATCAAAGAAGCTTTCTATTTTCAAAAGAGACAGCCCCAGGGCCAAAAATTTATCAAGCACTCGAGAATTGTCCTCGACAGTCACTCCATCGAGTCACCAAAAACTTGAAGCCATAAGACCTTAGGGCCGACAACTTCAAGCTCATAAGCCCTCGAGGCAGTATCAACTCTGACTTGGGGACTGTCCTTGACAGTCAGCTCCTCAAGTTATCAAACTCGAAGGCATAAGACCTTATGGCCGACAACTTCGAACTCATAAGCCCTCCATGAGGCAATAGCAACTCTAACTTTAGGACTGACCTCGACGGTCGACCCATGGCCGTAAGACCTCAGGGCTGGAAACTTCAAACTCGTAAACCCTCCATGAGGAAACTTCAAAACTATAAGACAGAATACTCCCAAAACTCGGTGTCATAACCCAAAAAAAGACCAAAAAACGCTCCCTCCTCTCTCTACTTTCTCTCTCTAGGTCGTCTCCTTCGTTTAGGGCAGCCATGGCTGCTGCGTCCTCTCCCCATCCTTTGGCTGTGGGAGAGGCAATTCAAAACACCATAGAAACAACAACAAACAACAATCCAAAACAACTATACGCTGATCAAGCACGTCTAAAACAAGCTGCCGCAAATTTGAAAAAAGTCGAGTTGTTTCCAGTTAAACTCGATCATGGAGAACCAATGATAGAATTCAAAATGGAGGATGTTAATGATTTGATAAGGGAAGAAGGGTTGCATCAGGAAGTTGTGATGAAATTCTCTTATGGAAAACCAGATTTACAGGAAATCAGAAAAAAATTTGCGTCGCAATTCGATGTTCATGGCCACTGTAACGTTGGGCAGTTGGAATATCGTCACCTGTTGATCAGGTTCGATTTATACAATGATTATGTTCAGTTTCTATCAAGGTCGACTGGATATCTTAAATATAAAGCTGACGATTATTTCTTTCGTACTTTCCCATGGACGCTAGGATTCAATCCAAAAGAAGAGACATCGATGGCTGTCGTGTGGATTTCACTACCAGGTTTGCCACCTAATTTCTTTGCAAAGAGGTCTTTAATGTCTATAGAATCAGCTGTTGGAAAAGCTCTTGCTGTGGATAAGGCAACACAACAAAGAACTAGACCTAGCGCGGCTAGAGTTAAAGTTGTTATCGATTTGTTGGATAAACATCCCAAAAAGGTTAAGCTTCAG